>LQRL01134082.1:4592-15209 GCA_001703475.1 Hydroides elegans | reverse complement strand
CGACGTAGGTGGCCACCATGACGGTGATGTTGCCGAGGAGCGCAATGGTTATGATGAGGAGACACGCGACCAGGATCAGGTGACCCAGCCATGCGGGGCTGCGTGACGAGGCGGCGTCTTTGTGGTGGCGGACAATGGCGTTAATACCACTTGCGGCAGTGGTCGTAACATTTGTACACATGGTCGTGTTGCGCTTGTGTTGCGAGAGAAAATCAAAATAAAATGCATACTATATCCATCATGACTCTATATATCCCATAGATTGATAGACAAGTGGAACAATGATTTTGTCTATCATATACCATGTACGTTTGTTTGACAGTGTTTCAGAACTTGTGGGTTAATTAAGATGGTTTGTTATGTGACTGTGATCACATATTTTGCCATGACGGTTTGAAATGAGAAGATATAAATTAAATCCGTTAGAAATAGATCTTATTATGTATCCATGCTTTTTAAGAGGTTTCCGAACAATGACTTTGTCCGCATCACATATGCTCTTTTTTTTCATGGATGGATCATTCCATGACGAAAGGAACGTGCATTTTAACACGCAATGACAATTTTGAGCTCAACATTGATGGCCTTTTTTCATATCATGTAGAGATTATCTTTTGAGTTACCCTTTTACTCCTATGTTGCAATTTGCAGTGTTTGTGCATAATAGTGCACTCAATTTCAAAAACCACACTCTCCGATAATGATTCAGTTTTTCC
Source organism: Hydroides elegans (assembly GCA_001703475.1). NCBI lineage: Eukaryota > Metazoa > Annelida > Polychaeta > Sabellida > Serpulidae > Hydroides > Hydroides elegans. The sequence goes on along the minus strand of LQRL01134082.1, from coordinate 14,493 downwards.
AAGCACACTAATTTCAAATTTATATTTTATAAAAAAAAAGACACTTTAATCTGTGCTAAAAAATTAAGGCTTCAGAAAAAAAAGAAAATTATATATTCCCTTGAGCATTCGTTGCTCAAAAAAAGCTTTTTACGACTTTTTACGACGATGAAAATGCGTTTAATACGAAAAGGTTTCAGTTTTCCAACGAGTGCGTTTTCACACACTTACAGTACGTTGAATCCTTGATTATCGAAATAGCTATAAATCAAAAAGTCATGCACGAAACAGATCGTTGTGTTTTCAGTATATATATAGTATAGTGTTATAGTATAGTGTTATATATCCTGTAGCTTATGCAATACAATATTGCTCATTGTTATGCCTGAAAATGGAAGAGAGAAACTACACTCAGCTCATTAATTATCAAATTGATTGTTTTCAAGGTCCGTTGTTATGGTCCGTTGCTATAATACAAGATTTAGGAAATCATTTAGATTCATATATCTAGCTAGGTCAAATCTTCACGGAACGTCACAAAGGAATTTAAATCTGGAATGGTTAATATAGGGTTCACTGACCACCAGTTCAAAATGCAATCTTGTTATTTTCCGAAAAACGGCTTCAATTTGACTTCAATTTGATCCTCCGTGCAACACGGTACTTTATAGATTTGCCAGGAAGGTTGACAAAACGTCATGTCGATATCAAATGAAAAGTTAACTGCATGAAGGTACTAAACCGATAAAGTACTATTCACTCAAAGATTTGAAACGAGTCAGATTACCCCATGAAAAAAAAACTTTAATATCAATCATGAGCAAGATTGAATTCAAGAATTAGCGGGATTATTTGATTTGAATGTTCTAAATTAATCTACATTCATTAACTGCTTGAAGTGGATTTCCTAAAAGCAGCTAAAGGCCGCGGTTACACAGAGTTAGCTTTTTTCACGTCGGGGATTAGTCCTCTATTTTGTCCTTTATTAGCCCTCTATTTTCTTTATAAAAACTCGTGTCAAACAAAGCAGCAACTGTTTTTCACGCGAACTTTTTTTAGTCAAAAGCGGTTACACTGCGTTTTAGCACGGAAATCTTGCTATAACACAGAGAAAAAAAGCCAGCGGGAAAAACTGCTAGCAGGGAAAAAGCGACTTTTTTAAACGCGAAATTTACAATAATGAACTTCATTTGAGTTCGTTTGACACCATGCATGTCACTAAACTCCTTTTGAAATACTGGAGGGAAATGGGAGAAAACCTCGATTTTTAAGCCTTTTCACTTCTTTTCCCGTCAGTGTAACCACTGAAAAAGCTCACGTGAAAAACTGCTAGCTTTTTAAAACGTCCTGTGTAACCTCGGCCTAAGGGTGTGTTTCCACGGCGGTTCTGCAACAAAAGGAAACACTTTTTGTGTTTCCACGGCGGTTTCTCACAAACCTTTTTGGTGATCGTAAAAGAATTTTTGCATTTAAAATTCAATGAAATTTACGTTTTGTCACAAATGTTAAAGTTCAATTCACAAACGATTAAGGCCGAGGATACAGAACTTTTTAAAAAGTTAGCAGTTATAACAGTGAGCTTTTTTAGTGGTTACACTGACGCAAAAAGAAGGCTTAAAAATCGAGGTTTTCTCCCGTTTCCCTCTAATATTTCAAAAAGAGTTTAATGAAATGCATGGTGTCAAACAAACTCAAATGAAGTTCATTATTGTAAAATTGGCGTTTAAAAAAGTCACTTTTTCCCCGCTAGCAGTTTTTCCCGCTAGCCTTTTCCTCTGTGTTAAGGTGGGGTCAGCGGGGTCTTGGCGTCTGCGTCTGCGGAATTGAATTGGTATGAAATATAATAAACCCAGCGGAATTCAAATTTGACGCAGGCCTCAAATCTTGCGAAAAGTGTTCACCGGGGGCTTCGCGTCAGCGGAATTCAAAATTAAATGGTATAAAACAGAGTAATAAACAAAGACTTAAACGGATTAAGTCCGAGTCTGCGTCTGGGGTTTTGATTCCGCGCAGCGGAATATCATCCAAACATTAGAAATTGTCAATAATAACACCAATATTTATAAAATTTAAGAAACCTTCGTCTCTTCCTCAAATTGAATATGTTTCTTTATAGCATATAGCATTGCAAATCTATTCATCACATTTAGCTATCAGTAAAATCTGAATAATATCTTAAGTATAGACTTCTAATCATGATTAATTTATATCCATGCATCATGTGTTGAATGTTTTTTTTTCTTCATGTCTACATGTTACCAACAATATTTGTTGTCTCAAGCTAATCAGAAGGACCAATACCTATACTATTACAATAGGCTTCTTTGCTGAAAAAGATTGCCACACATTGCCATGCACGGTACCTAAAGAGATTCTAGTTATATTGAAAGGATTCTCTCAATTAGAATCTATATATAGACTATCCCTGCCTTGCAATATGTTATTCCTTGTTTTTGACGACCACAGTCTATCTGTAAATACTTAGGCTCTGTTATCAAAAGTGATTAGATTTCATATAGTTCAATCCTATTTTTGAAAATGTCAAAATTTAGTAGACTGACAAAAGAAGAAAATTTCAAATTTATTGAGATGGTAGACTACAAGCATATCCACCTCTTTATGATGGTAAACTCACAGAATATAAGGATAAAGGACTTAGACTCTACCGCAAATATTTACGAAAACATTGCGAGTGAAATAGGAATACAAGGGAGCCTACAAGGGAGCCTATGTGTATATTTACCTATGTACAAATAGGACAAATTTTAAAACTAGATTATATTAACTTTTCTCTATATATAAACACAAATGCCAACTTAAACAGTCAACGGATAGAATCGTTATTTTGTGCACAGCGATTTATTTGTATAGTCTAGCTAGTCATATTGAGACTAGTATTCAGTACAGATTCTATAGAAATATAGGGCATTATGTTGTCTCTTCATTTGAATGCAGTATGCAACCCTCTTTATGCATGTAGATCTATCATATCGCTCTATAGAGTCCAGTAGAATTCTATTTGTTGAGCGTTCGGTCTTTAAAATGTTCAATGTTGTCAATAGAGGGCAATGTCTCTTCTCGATGGGATGATATAAAACAAAGTCTACGTTCAAACAACAAAATATATTGAAATATTAAATTTCAAGACCCATACCTATCATTTTATATCGTAAATGCAAATATATAACAAATAGTTTGAGCATAGAAAATATTCAAACTCAAAACAGAACTTCAAAACGTTCGGTCTTAAAAACGAAAGGTCTAGTTGAAAATCATTGAGGTATGATTATTAATTTGAGAGATATTAAGCTTTAGATTCGGCTCATTTGTACATAGCGTCTCATTTGCACATAGGCTTCCTTGTATGTGCAAATGAGACACTATGTACAAATGAGACGAATCTAAAGCGTAATATCTCTCAAATAAATTATGATACCGCAATTATTTTCGACTAAAACTATAACATATGTGCATATTAATATATGATACAAACATAAATATCGTATTTCGAATAATTCGATACAAACTCTGATTTTTAAAATTATACCTATTTGTACATAGGTAAATATACACATAGCTTCCCTTATAAGGAAAAACAGGTTTGATACTTTTTGTTCATTTATTTGACCAAAACATTGAAATCGCAAAAAATAAACCGCGGGCCGGTGAACAGTGATTCCGCCGGCGGTAAACAATGACGCTGACGCCAAAATCCCGCTGCCCCCACCTTTATAGCAAGATTGTCGTGACAAAATGCAGTGCAACCGCTTTTGACTAAAAAAAGCTTACGTGAAAAAAAGTTGCTGCTTTGTTTGACACGAGTTTTTATAAAGAAAATAGAGGACTAATAGAGGACAAAATAGAGGACTAATCCCCGACGTGAAAACCGTTAGCTCTGTGTAACCGCGGCCTTAATCAGGACATGTAAAGTCTGGTAAAGAATTGGCAACACTTTGTCAAGATGTCAAACATCAAATCAAAATGTTGCCTTTTACGACCTACAAAGTTGGAAAGTCAACACAAATCTCACAGGTTATTTCCAAACTCAGGGAGCGTTTTGTCGAAAAACGTAAATTCATTCCTTTAAATGTCAAACATCTATGATTCGGGTGAGAATTCGCTGTGGAACCACTTTTTCCATAGAACACAGCTAGTTTTTCCGGAGGTTGTGAAAAATCTTATAAAGAAAAAAGTGAAATAAACGAGAAAAACCAATTGGCCTTTTCCGCCGTGGAAACACATCCTAATCCACAAAGTTCGTTTTTCATAAGAACCCATCAAAAACAACTCGGATTATTTAATTTGAATGTTCTAAATTAATCACAATTTATAATATGTTTGAAGTAGATTTACAAAACCAGCTTAATCAACAAAGTTCGTTTTTTTTTGCACAAAACCCTTTAAATGCAACTCCGATGCACCTCCGTTGCCGAGACAAGAAATTATATGTAATCTTTTATTTCCAATGAAATATCACGTCAGTTAGGAAATGTTCAATCATCCCTCTGTAACAAGAAATGATCCATTTTTATGTGTTATATTCTTTAATGGTATTTAAATGTGGCTACAGTCTAGACATGTTTGTTGGGGTTATCCACCCTGGATAAAAGTAAATAAATTGCAAACTAATGTTCAACAAGAAGAACATTATATGAAATGAAGTCGAATTCTTAATTATCAGGTCATATACTCTATTGTTTGGTGTTTTGGTTGACACGTTTTAACCAGGTGGGGGACGTCCCGAAAAATAGGGGCGCCCATATTGACAGGGACGCATCCCAATAAATAGGGACGTACGCGACCTGTTAACTGGTCTAATATGTCAATGCTGTATTTGCGCAGCCAGTTAGAAATCGGCGCCCAATTGGACGCCTCATAGAGACGTACACATTATATTCTTCCGCAAAAAAATCCAGATTAAAGTTTTTAACGTTTAATGATAACCTTATTAACATTTTATTATTTTGACTAGCCAATAAATAACTTCATAATATATGCTACATAATGGTATTTTTTTGCCTTTATTTATAGCCTCTTAACAAGGTTATGCACGTCACAAATTATTTTTTTAAAAAACGGACCAAAAATATAACCTGCTCCGTTTTCGTAAACGAAAAGGTTTCACATGATTAACTTGTGGGATAATATGTTGCCCTGTGTTTTGAATGAATATATATTTTATTATCCAATGTGTCGGTTTCAGGAAGGGGCAAATTTAACTCCACATGTATAAGAGATGCCTAATGATAATATTTCAAAAAATCTTAAACGTCAGTTACAAAGAAAAAATATCAAAAAAAGCCATCGGTGCACACTCAATTCTAGTTCATGTTTGTTTGTTACAATTGCAGTTTATATGATGTTATGCATAACATGTTTGATGGCATATTCCTTAACTCATGGCTCTTTAATTCGTTGCCTCCAGAATGAGATATACGAGAGCGTTATTTTAGCACAGATCTTTCAAAAATGCCACATGACTCCTGTCAATGTAATGGAGCCAGTTCTAACCTTTAAGTCGCGGTAACATCGAAGCAAAAGCAAGAAGCCTTTTCACGCTACCGGTTTTGGTCGTCTGTTCCAAGATTGACGTGAAAACACACAGTGTTACCATCCTTTGTTCTTAAAAGGCTGCTTAAATGTAACCGCGGCCTTATATCACGTATAAGCAGTAATTCTGCGATGAAAATGAGAATTTGCCTATGTGATATAATTTTTATTAAACGTTTGAGGGCCCTTTAAAACCTGAAACAGCTAAATGTCCACTTAGTGCATTTGAGCATTGAAACTTCTATGCCAGGGGCATACTCCGATGTTACCTAGTTACCTAGTTTCTCTCGTATTAAATATATTTTTACTATTTGTAACAGTGGATTACGCAATATATGCAAGTCTGAATCCGGTTTAATCAAATATAATTTGATATACGTATGAACCGGTAATTTTTTTTAATATCCTCCCGTTAATTACATTACGTTACATAAGACTACAAATAGTGTCTGGTCTCAGATAGATATCTCGGTTGACATTAAGTTTGTTTGTAGCATGAGAGGGGGAAGTCGTAGCTCAGTGGTAAAACGCACAGAGGAAATACCAAGATCCCGAGTTCTGGGTATCTAAACTCAATGCAATAGCTTTTTGGTGCGTTCAGCGGGACTGCGTCTGCGGAATTTTAATTGGTATAAAACATAGTAAATCCTGCGGAATTAATACCACTGGATTTACTATGTTTTATATTAATTTGAATTCCGCAGACGCAGACGCAAAGTCAGTCCCGCTGAACGCACCATTATACACGGAAACCTTCAGTTGACGCTCCTTTGTAGTCGCTCAAATATTTCTCAATCAGGCCTTGTTAACTCATATTTTTTTAGCTATTGCAATAAAAATGAATGAATTGGAGTTGAGCGTATTTGAATTTGAATTATAGCAAGTGCCAAGATTAATTTGTATTAGCCTTGATGAGGTATCATATTCAAATTGTCCCGGTAACTAACACTCTATGGGTGCAAAGTCAATTTCATTATATATTTAATCATTTTTCATAGCGCCACAACAATGGATTTATTAGTCACTTATGCTCATTTTACTTTACAAGCCTGCAGTGTGTGAGCATCATTTTTCGCGTTATCTTTTATCGTTTATCGTGTGTTTCCTTTCGATTTCGCTTCCAAATTGTTCGTGCATTGTTATCGGGTCATTCATAGTTATGACGTGCTCAGTTCGATCACATGCTCGTTAAGTCAGTGTTTAGTTGGTCTGAGAGTTATTCCTCATTTTTTTGTCACGAAAATGTAGGTGTTGTGTAAGTGTTTAATCGCTCGGTTATTCTAACTAATTAAATATCAGTCATAAATGCCATCGAGAAAAAATAGTTAGCTGTTTAAAAAAGAAAGTAATACATGTATTTGTGGCTTTTTGCTGCCATATCGTTCAATTGGATTATAAGACGGTGAACGGTGTCCTTCTGTCCGTCCGTCGACACTTTGGTCATTACATTCTACGGACGAGATCTCTGCTATTCCTCGATAGATTTCGTTTTATTATGGCACGTTGAAAAAACATATATTTAAACTGTGCTTCAAATAGTTGTTTAAGTATTCATTTTCCAAAAAAAAATGGACTTGTGATTGGATTTGTGATTATCCTTATCATTGTTAGATATCTCAGCTTACATTCGATGAAAATTCATTCGATGGATTCCGTTGATCTTATAATTTCATTTCCATAGCATTTCAATTTTCCACTTTTGTTGAAGTAGCGGAGGACTTAAACAGTTCCACTGATCTACTTCTTTATTTTACATTATTATATGATGGGGTTGTAACGCGCATTTTGATTGGCCGAGAGCAAGTCAACAATACTCAATGTTTACTTGCTGAGGAATTGTTGCATGAAATGTTATCCGAGTAATGTAAACATTTTAAGTAAAAAATAGAAGAATTACTTAATAAATCAATTGTTTTAATGTCATTTTTTGAGAATCGAGTGAGTTATATTGTCGATTTCGAATAATGTTGAAGTATCGAGTCCATTGCTCTACCGACTGAGCTAATGAGGACAACTGAATGTTGCGAAATAAAGTTACATATTTAAATGTTTTAATGATGAAAGCATATAATAAAGCATATGTTGACTTGTTTTCAGTAAACATGAAGATATTATTGACCTGATTTGAAAATGTTGAAAATGTTGCCCTAAAGGGCAACATTTCCAAATCAGGTCAATAATACTTTATGTTTACTGAAAACAAATCAACATCTGCTAAATGTTGATAAGAAACATTATTTAGAAACATAAACGTGTCGCATTTTGTAGTATTGTCACAGACCGGGATAACTCGGCCATCGTAGTCGCTCGGCCATCGTAAAATATTGGCCATTCCTTATCCGCTAGAGGTCACTCTTCCTCTTCCGGTCAAGGACGCCATTGAATTACATGTTTATATAAATTTATTAGAAGATCTACTAAATATTAGCGACTTTTATATCATCAGACGTAACGAAGCATTTAATTAGTAAGTAGATACATAGGCCCGTCGGGGAATGTGTTTTAGTTTGTATTATTTAGAGCGACGTGAATAAAAACAGTGAACTTATTATCGACTCTAATTCCCGTGCTCAATCTGCTCGGTCGACGGCCGGGTATATCAGACCTGTAGGGCTGTCAGGCCGTCTGTTGCGACACAAATGGTGGCAGCGGTCTACTGATTAACTTTACGAACCTTTTTCGCCTCGCCTTGACCGTTTTGACAATTTTTAGCATATATCGCTCAAAAAGTGTACATCCATGAGGGTGTCTGTCCCTTGCAAATAAAAGCCCTCAAACTGAAAATGAACACGCAGAACTATAAAATATTAATAGAGTGATTCCAGGTGGGACCCTGTATGTGTAAATGCGACACCCATTTTGCATTGCTTTACCGGTTTTGAACTTCCAAAAATATTTTAATTTTTGAAAATTTCATCATCCCCGTTGGATTGAAATCCTAGTCAAATAATAAGATCCCACAAGGGACAACTTAGTCAAAAACATTGTTAAAGAATTTCCAAGGCAGACAGTGGACACATTTAGTATTATGAACAGAAAATACGGCCGTTAATTGAACATTTTTGTGAGTAATTTTTCTTTGAATTTTGAACACCTGTGAGGAACTTCAGCTGTCTTTTTGCAACTTTTAATCCACAACCGTGTGTGTTTTATCTACTACTGCCCCAATAGAATACATATTCAAGTTTTATATTATTTTAAGCCCGTATCCTATCTATATCAACAAAATAGATATAAGCAGGACCTTATATTTTTGGAATGTCATGACATATCCGATCTAATCTTTTTGTACTGTCACCCGTGATAAACTGCTGAATCGCACAAGCCCGTTTACGCTCCCGGTGATTGAGTAACTTTTTGAAAAATATTATCATTATTCAATGGAGTTTTTAAAAAAGTGATTATTAAATATTTATATGACTGTTTTGGTGTATGATTACACGTTGAAATGTACATTTAGCCCCGCGAGTTTTTGACTTTTGTCAGCGCTCGTCGTTCGAATTGCGTTTTAGAAATATGTTGCGTGTTAAATGAAAATACTTTGAATACATGATTGACTATATATATGTGCTTTTGCTTGAAACTTGTTGCCCTTTTGCTTGCAATTTTTCGCCTTTAAATAGCAAAAGCTACTTGGACTTTGACATAAGCTTCGAACAGGTACACCTGTAGTTAAGAAATATCACTGCATATATGCTTTAATTTTACTATGTAAGTGTCAACAGCACCTATTGGGACTGTCACTTACGTGGATCGATATTGTAATATTGACGGTTTTTGGTTGTGATTACAACTTGCATTCTTCGATAACTGTTGTGTCATATATTGACATTTTTACATATGAACTTTGACAATTTATTGACGTTGTGATTTATTATATAATCTTGGGTTTATATGTATATGTGTTTGAAATTATTCAACGTTTGTCGTCGCTTTTTAGCTTTCGCCCCGTTGCATATAGTAATTAAATCAAAGACACCTGGACACACCGCGGTATATAACAGACTTGAATCTTATATTGTATATTTTATTTTGATCCTGGGGTATACACCGCTACAGAAAAGAACGGTAAAACACATAGTTAAGGGTTTATAAAATATATATGTTTTCGCAAGTGTATGAAAACCTTTTGGGACAATCGCTTGCTCACACATTTATATGCACAAATTGTACATTACAATCACATTATTGGTATCAACGTGTACAAACCCAGTTGGGACTTATACGTTTTATCGTTTTATGAGAACCGCTTGGGACTCATTTGCGATTTTTTGCACATTTATTCCTGCTATTAAAAGAATATAACACACTGTATACACACTTGTCCCAGTTAATAATATCATAACATATTGAAAAAAAAAGACTTTAGAAA
>LQRL01134072.1:3889-25226 GCA_001703475.1 Hydroides elegans | reverse complement strand
CCTTGCTCTTCAAATTGAAGGTCCAGACGAAGGTGGGTCCTCGCGTCTTGGTCTTGTAGACGGGGCACTCGTAGATGTTGCGAGTGTCCATGCGGTCCACTGGGATGGCCTTGATGAACATCACCGGCATGGCAGGGTTCAGCTCTTTCAGGCGGGCCTCTTGGATCATACCTATAATAACAACGTTTTTGGATTAGAGTCTATGGGTTGAAACTAAAATTACGAAATAGTACGGAAGGATAACTTTTGTTAAACTACATGTATAAACACACTTTTTGCATTCTCCCGAAACAACTTTTTAAATGTATCATTAAAACTTTTAATTTAGATTCAGCTCTCGTCAAAAAGCATATTATGAAACACGTCCGCTGATCATAGTGTTTGATTATCCCCAACACATACCTGTCTGGCTATCCCAGCGGGCGCCCTCCATGAAGAGGCCGTGCACATAGGCTCCCTCCCTTGGCGCGCCACCGATGTCTTCGCGCGTCTTCTTGGTGACGTCACACTGCAGTGCCATCTTGTCGAGGGGCCACTCGTTCTTGCGCGACATCTGCTGCATGATGGCGGTGAGGAAGGACTGCGGGTTGAACAAGCCTGCAAACAGCAAATCATATTATTACCCGAAACGAAAAAGATTTGATCATAGCCAGTACTATTATGGGAAAATAATATAAAATCGGAAAGATGTTACATGAAACCGAATACAAAAACGACGCTTATTCTTTTTATTGCGGAAATAGTTGTATCGTTTATCCTGTACCTTCTTCCGTCACCAAACAATATATCAACATCACGATTATGTTTATATCATGACCCTGAACGCTACGTGTCTCCCCTCACCTGCTAGCCAGACGGCGGCGGGCAGCATGAAGTCCGACGCCCATGTCTCGAGCTCCTTGATGCGCAGCTGCAAATCGGCGAACCAGGCTGAGAGGCCGAGCAGACTGGGGTAGGCGCGCTTGCTCCATGATTCGGGCACTTGGTCCAAGAAGAGAGCGTTGCCCAGGGCCTCCATGTCAGCCGAGATAGTCAGTTCGCCCTGCAGGTGATATAGGAATGCAATATACGTTAGGAAAAAAACACACTTGATGGTATGTATCAAAGGTTTAAATTTAGTTTACTACATATGACAAAATTTGGCCACGTATATTTTTATCCATTCAATATTGATAAATGGCGATGGTTTTGCTATTACCTTGAGTCCGAGGTCGAGTTCCTTGAGCGAGCGCTTCATTTCGTTAGTGAGCGTGTTCATGCGCTCGCACTCCTGGATGGCCACGATCGTGTAGGGCGTGCGCTCCTCGGGCGGCACCTTGGCCATGAGCTCGATCATGTTGAACTCGTCGCCCGTCTTCTCCACGATGTCGTCCAACACGGCCTTTACCTGCAAATACAAAGAACGAATAACTATGCGTCAAATCTATAGAAAAAAAAAGAATTAAGTACGATGGGGGTAGCCCATGGTGTTTCCTACCAATTACCTCTACAGAAAAATATTCTCAAATTGAACTTGACTAACACGATTTACTGAATATATTTCATTTTTATATGATCATACTTTCAAGTTATAATTTCAAAATGCTATTAAATTGTGTATCTAATGTATAATTTTGTCATCTAAATCCTCCGCGTACCTTCTCCTCACGGCTGACGCCAGTTCCCGCGCCTGCTCCAGCATCGCGCGGCTGCATCTCAAACACAGTCCTGAACAGATTCTCCGAAGTGGTCGTAAGGAAGTCGATCTCTGCATTGGGATGCAGGCCGTAGAGGTAAGGGCTCTCGGGCGGCAGGGCCTCGTCGATGTACGTGTGGTAGCCCTTGTAGTCCGAGTTGGGCGGGATGGGGAAGCCCGGAGCCAGGTAGAGCTCGCCCTCCAGCATGTCCGGGTTCATGTATTCCTCCAAGTAAGTTCTACAGAGACGTCGATCCCAGTCGTCCGTGATGTGTCCGCCGTACATGATCTCGCCGAACAGGTAGCGCAGATCTTCCCATGGAACCTAGTTTCAGGATACAAAATACAATCGCTTTAAGGTAGGACCCTTCAGGTATAATCTCAATTTAAAAATATTTTCCACTTTTTTTTTCTTTTAACGTGAACTGTTTTTTTTTTTTTAATTTAAGGGGAAACTTTTAATCATTGGCATTGGAGACTGATAGAATCGCAGAATCTTACAAACCGTCGAAAATAAGCGAACCTCAGCCAAACAGTTTACATTTACATGAAGATATAGGCCATACATTGACACTATGACAAACATATTGCTTGGCCTTATTAGATATCAACTATATTTCTCATTTTACCTTGGGGTTGGCCTCGAGGTAGTTGTAGAGGACATTGCAGCTGATGGTGAGATCACCGTTGTTGTAGGGGTACACCCTGTTCCAGCCCTGGGGACCGAACTTCCTCCTCTCGGACACTACGGCGTGGAAGTAGCAGAGGGCGAAGAGAATCGATTTGAACTCCACCTCACGCGCACACATCTCCATCGTTTCCTGTTGGAAATGATAACGGTACAAATTTTAACGTTCAAAATATATAAAGAAATCGCCAACCAAAATATGGACAATTTATTCTTGATTATAATCTTATCAAACATAGTCATTAATTCGGTCAATCATGTCATACATATGGAATAAGTCTATCTTAAATGCTACTGACCTGGTTGAAGAGGCTGAGCGCCTTGTGGAGATTGGCGAACATGCCGGTGGGCGGTTCGTTGGTGATCTTGATGGCCGACTCGAGGATGCCCTGTGGGATGATGTGAGAGTCACGCGTGGCCGCCGGCTCAGCGCTGATGTAAACGCGGTAGTTGGCGTGGCCCTCAAGGCTGTACTGCTCCAGCTTCTTCTCCAGACTGCCCAGCCATTTCGCCACCAAATGCACGTTCTGTGGGTGAATTAAACATGGTTTATGGCCTTGTGACTGCTTATACATATGCAGAAATCCGTTATCACTGCGTTGGAATTTTAAACACAATAACTAACATGGAACATAATTGGTTCGAGAAATACAAATGTGGTACAATGTAGTTAAGTATTACAACTGATTTGATTTCAGTTACAATACACTTTTTTTTTATAATTTCACAGCAAAAGGTCTCAACCAACCTGCAAAACGACCCAATGTCCCTCTGTGGCCGCCAAATCAATGGCTTGCTCGGCGACAATTTCCTGGCCTTGTCCTAACGAAATGTTGTGGAAGTTCTTATTATCACTAGTGAAGCCCAGTTTCTTTCCGAGTGCCTCCACATCCTTCAGAGGATCCACACCTGGTGACAGAATGAAGAAGATCGGTGTTCCTGGGCCAGACTCTTCGTATGATTTAGAGAACTCAAGCGCTGCTCCCTCGACGTATTTGTTACCAAGGTTTTCCTCCACATAGGCGGTCATGGCGTAGGTCATCCTGTCAGGACGAAGTGATCGCATCATGCACAATTTCTGTAGGCTCGACTTGTTCTTCCATTCTTGTGGGAACTTCTCTTTCTCAGGACATTCGCTCTCGACAAACTTCTTCCATCTCTTTGCGGAACCCTCGATATCGCGGTCAAGGTTTCTGAATTCATCCGACGCTGAAAGAGTTTTGATACCTCCCCAGCTAAGGTTGTTCAAGAAGTCGACCGGGCTTGTGACATTAGGATCAGCCGGGAAGCGGAGAAGGAAATCAAGCTCTTGGGCGTTGATGGAGTTGCTCATGATCTGGATGAGGAAGGTCATCTGAGTGGTGAAGATGAGCTTGTCTCTCTCGAACAGACCGCGCGTGGTATAGACGAACACGGAATACGTGATGCAATCTATGAGGTTGAGCACACGCTGCTTCACCTCATCCGACTGTTCCGCCCTGTCGATCGCAACCGAGAACACAACGCTGAAGGCTTTCAAAGAGAACTGGTACATGGGATGGATCTTGTGCAGGTCATTCAGGATGAAGTACAGCAAGGACGCCCTGGCAGCAGCGGGTCTGTACACTTCACGTGTCTCATTAATCTTGACCTCAGTAATCTTGGCTTCCTTGACCTTCTCTTCAATCTCGACTGCGGTACGCTTGGTTGTCTCCAGATTCTCAACCAACTCATAGTCGCCCAGGAAGTTGCCCTCGGCGGCCGACAGGCGCTGCAGGAGGTTGTCCTCGAGTCCCTTGAGTGTGATCTTGAACTCGTTCTGCTGCTTGGTCAGATTGGCCTTCATTTCCTCGAGATCCTTGCGCTCTTTGCCCACGACGGCGGCCAGCAGCTGGTCCTCGAGGCCATCACGTGTCACAGTGAAGTTGATGAGTGTCGTCTGCGCCTGCATTTCCGGTTTGTAGTGAGGGTTGGCCAATTTGGTGTGAATGATGAGCCTAAATGACGGATTGTATTCGACCTCCTTATCACCCAGCTTGATGGCTCGGCCTTTCTTGATGGTGTTGCGGCCGAGTAAAGGATCAAGTACAGGGTCAACGTCTTCCAAGATATTCTCGAGGAGTACCACGTCACCGTTACTGACGGCCCTTTCGATGGTGTCCAAGTAGTTGCGCTGACCGAGTCGCACAACTGTTAAATCGTCACCATATTTCTGTTTGATCCATTTGATACCCTGCAACTGAGGATCGATCATCAGGGGCCATCGTTCGCAGGTTGTCAAGATAGTGGCGTTTTCAGTGGACATGCGGTCACTGGGAAGACCCTCGTTATTCCACCCGGCTACCGTGGCGTCATCTGTCAACATCGTCAACACGTCCAAGCCTTCAGTGACAGGTATAGGAGTCTTGAGATTTTTAAGGAATGGTAACCAACAACCGTTCATCAAATCCTGTCGATATTGTTTGGTGAAGCAACCTACGTATGACACGAAAGCAGTGACGAGCAAAACATCTCCAGGTAAAGTGGTTTCTTGACTTTTGAAGTTCTTCACCGACTCAGCCCAACGGACATTCTCAGAGGCCAAGCCCCCGACAAGACGATTGGCAAGCTCGATTGTTTTATTGGTCAAATCGGCTTCCTGTTGACATTTCAGTTTCGCGGCGGTAGCAGCTTCGAACTCAGCCGTCAATTTACCAAGAGCTTCTTCCAGAGAGGCCACTTTGTTTTGAATGTTTCTCAGCTTATCTTGAGCAGCAGCCAGTTGAGCATTGGCCTGGTTCAAAGCGATTCTCTTGGGCTCTACTTCACAGAAGACTTCGAAGAATTTCATGATGTTGATGACCCACGCGCACAGACCGGAAGCAGCGATGGACTTGCCTCGGATGTTGTCTGGTTCGAATTCGGGATTAGCCAAATAGGGAGCAATCGCCTTTTGACAATAGTCCGGTATATTTTCCTTATCATAATTGACAAGGTTGTTGAGGAAATCATCCACTTTGCCCATCATGACCTTGGCCGCTTTCCAGCTCCTATCCTTGGGCACTTTGCCAGCTTTGTTGGACAGCAGCACCATGACGGCGGCCGTGACATTGACCACAGCAGCGGGAGGAGAACCGAACGACTTCAACTCAGTCAAGTTGCCCTTGTTCAAAGTGTCCAGAGCCTGTTGGGCGGCCAACAGAGCTGGTTCCGCCTTCTCCAGATCCTTCTCGCATTCAGCTTGTTTCTTGGACACCTCTTCGTTGATCACCTTGACCTTGGCCTCTTCTTCATCCGCAATTGCCTTCTCTTTGCCCACTTTCTCCGATTCAGCGCCAACCACGTGAATGAGTTTGTTGGCCTCCTCGTTCTTGATGGCTAGATCCTTCTCTTGAGCAGCCAGTTTCGCTTTGAGATCATCGACCTAAACATATAAAGATAATCGTACTTTATAAAATATATTTCCTAACCCTTAATATATATCATCTAGATTGATATAATAATTTACAACATTCATTTAAACTCCTTTATAAACATTATTAATATATAAGATGATTATCTTAAATGTGCTGACCTGCGTGGCGGTGCTCTTGAGTTTCTCGAGTCCGTTCTCCAGTCTGGACATTTTCTGCATGAGCTCAGCGTGCTTGGTGGCAACCAGGTTCCTGTACAGGGCGATCTGTTCGAGGAAGCTCTTGGGCGTCGTCTGGTTGTAGCGCTTCTCGTTCTGCAGGTAGGTCACGCTCATCTCGTTCACCGTTTTGTGGGTGTTCGCCATGAACAGCGCAACCGAGTCCTTCATGTCAGTCTGCAATGAAATCAGCAATTTAGATAACAGAACTCAAATATGTATATTAATGTAAATTTAAGTATGTAGCACATAACTACCTAAAATTAAATTAAGGGATTTAATGTTAAATTATAATAATTTATCACTTGATTTAGAGCAATTCCCCTATAAAGCAGCCTTCCTCCCCCTACGAATTCCCCGTGATTCCAGTGCCTCAATCACACTTACCTCGAGCAGATCGACCTCCTCGAGGAAGCGCCTGCTGACGGAGATGAGCGCCTCCTCGGGCCAGTCGTGGAACCAGTCGATGCTCGTCGTGTTGGTGATGGCCGGGAACTTGCGACTGCGCACACGCAGAGTGCTGCCCACGGGCGAGAAGCAGAGCACCACCTTGAGCTGGTGGCGCACGCGGTCGATGAAGAACTTCCAGCAGTTCTCGCGCGTGTCCTGGATGCCCATGCCTTTCACCTGGAACGAAGGGGTGATAGAAAGACAATTAAGTATTGGCTGTAAATCCACAAGTTATGTGACCAAACAGTAACTGTTGGTATACATATTGATATATCATAACAATAATTCATTTTAGTTTTAATCAATACATTTAATTTTCTATTCGAGCATTTGTACAGAAATTATATACCTGTGACTTAATCTCTTACTAGACAGATAAGATAAGGACTATTACACACCTCATTGCGCAGTCCACTGATGATATCCTCGACCTCATCATCAGGGAACAGCCCCGGAATTTCACCCGATGCCAGCAAATCATTGATCAACACGAGGAATTTCTCATCAGCCACCTGTGAGTCCGTCATCAAGAACATGGTACCAATATTCTTCACACCGGCCTTGATGTACAACTGTCCAATATCGAGCTTCAAATCGGCGATGCTATAACCCTTTCGCAGCGTGATCTGGAAAGTCTCGAGCGAGCTGATGTAGGCTGCGAGACGCGAGAGCGACTGTTTGCCTGATCCGCCGACGCCAATGAGCAGCGCATTGCCACGTGGCGACTCGAGGATGCGATTGATGCGCAGGATGTGGTAGATGGCGTCCTCGAAGAGCACCAGATTCATGGCCGCGTTCAGCTCATTATAGCCGTCCAGGGCTTCCGTCAACGTCTTGGTCAGGTCCTTGAAGTCACTGACCGGGAAGTACTTGGGGTCGCCGATGCCCTGTGCGAAGTGGCAGTAAAGCAGCGGCTCCTGGAAGATGGCCGCCTCCTCCATGTCCTGAAAACATGAATTTGATTGTTTGCATCAACTCCAGTTTCTCAATCAACTTGCATGGGTAAAAATCTCGATAACATAGATATTATACATGGAAATCCCTGAACGCTAAACGATATATGAAGCAACTAGGCAATATTTCATTGACTAACGTAAACCACGAAAAGTAAAGTGCGTACCTCGAAGCTCTTCTTGACGGTGTCCTTCATGACCTTGTCGTAAGTGGCAATATCGGCGTCGTCGACCAACTTGTCCTTGTAGACGCGCGCCGACTCGTGCATCCAAACGCGCACCAGGTCCGTGTTCGTCTTCACCGACTCGGGCGTGTTGAACAGCACGCCCTGCACGGCAACAAAGTCAATTCATCAAATGCAAATACATCAAATTTGTTTTGCCTTTAAGGACATAATTCAATTCAAATACATGGTTCTCTAAGCAACAATTAGATGTGCCAAATTTTAAGACGGCTTCGTATAGCGGAACTACCAAAATGACAAGCAGATTTAGATGTAAGAAACATTCAAAGAAAAACATAACATGTAAATTATTTTGAGACAAATTTTTAATCGACGAACTAACGCATATGATAAGCGCCCACATACCTGGAAGATGTTGGAGAGATCCCTGAGGTTGAAGATGTAGTGGAACTTGATGGCGGTGGGCAGGAAGGTGCCGGTGACTCTTGAGTGCAGAGCGAGGGCGCCCTGAACGAGCAAGGGGCAGAACTTGTGCATCTGCGTGGGGAAGCCGCCCTGCTGCAGGTGCTGCGACAGGATGTTGCTGTAGATATGTTGTAGCGCGTCCTGCCCCGGGAACGAGATGGCGAACACGTTGAAGTGGCGCTGGAGGCGAGAGTTGATGGTGAATGAGCCGGCCGTCGGGTTCATGCAGGAGACGTACTGCGTCTTGCTCACTTCCTTCAGCGTCAGCTTCGTGCGATCGTACCTGTGGAACAAAGGGTGTATGTGTATTTATACTTTATTTTTTTTCTTTGAAGCGGCGGCGAAACGAATTTAGGTAGTAAAGGAGCACTAAGGGGAAATAGTGCGCATGCTTACCAATGGTTGTAGTCTAGGAGACAGCTGAAAAACATATCGAGATCTGACATGACCCGGGCTCGAACTGACGCCACCGATTCAATATCCACTTGGCTAGTCAGTCATTATATCGACTGGAATACCGAGCCCCCTAAACGTTAGGCATATTCATTGTTTGTTTCTTGTTTTTTTCCTTTGAACGGTGCTGCGAGAAGAATTTATATTTATGTGGTTGATGAACACTCATAGTAAGCGGGAATAGTAAGCGTGCTTACCAATGGTTGTAGTCGAGGTGTTGTCTGATAAGCGTGTGTGGCTGCACAGTGAAGTACTGATCGACCTCGGGCATGTTCATGTCGTCGATGAAGTAGATGAGGCGGCGAGTTCCGGGCGGACCGAAGTTGCGGCCAGCCTTCTTTTCGAGTGGCTTCTCCAACACTCCCTGTGTAAGAATAAAATCGCATTATTGACACTGGCCTTTTGACTGATATATTATCCAATCCATATACAAGAAACACTGCTGAATATGCCAATTTGAAGTCCTTATTCAGACCAGCATTGGTTGTAAAATGCTTGAAGACGCGTACCGTCTCTATCCCAATATGATTCTTACCTGGAGTACAGCGGAGGTGGTGTAGAAGTTGAAAGGCACATTGGCCACCATCCAGTCGTCGCTCTCGTCCATCAGGTTGTTGAGCTTGTCCTGCATCAGCACCGTCTTGCCACTTCCGGCCGCGCCCACCAGCATCACAGGCTTGCCCAGCTGGATGAGCTTGTCCATGAAGAAACGCACGCGCGTCGTCTCCGCCGTGTGCACCAGGGCAGCCTAAATTAGATGGTTGATAATGGCAATTTATACAACATGAGCGTTTAGCAAAACCATAATCAACCTAACTATACCATATGTATGCTGAAGCTTTCAAGCAGAGTTGACTGCTAAGGCTGAATCACTGAATTCTGGTGTTCCTGTTTCTATCTAAATTTCGCTTTTAATTTCCCTGCTAGGGGAGCACACAAATAACAAAATATTTATCCATATTGATATCGATTAACATGAAAATACTTTTTTGAGATTCTTTCAATATTCACCTGAAGAGGCAGCTCTGGGTCGAGTTCGAACTTCTCGATCTTCTTGGTCCACTGCTCGAACTTGTGCGTCTCGGGGTCGATGTAGTAATCAAAGACGGTGCCTGCCGACGGGAACTTGATCGTCTTGAACTCGGTCACCCACCATTTAGTGAACTCCACGCGGTGGTCCACGAGCTAAAGGATGAATGGATATATATATGAATTAAGATATCTACATACAAAACATGTTTATCAATTATCTGAATTCTGTTTAGATTTTTTTTTTAATTGAAACATTCAATAGTCCATCTGTTTAAACAGGCCTTTTAAGTATTATGATTACCTGATCCTGGAAGAGGCATCCGCCGAAGGCCCAGACGCAGCAGAAGCAGAAGTAGAGCTCGTACAGCTCCTTAGGACTATCCGCCGGAATATTCTCCGGCGTGAACATGCACTCGAGCAGACTACAGAGCATCTGCAGGTGGCTGATGTCGGCGATGGGCGTGATCTTCTTGAAGCGCATCTTCATCGTGTCCAGGCACGTGGGCACGTACTTCTCGAACAGGATCTGCAGGTTGGCGCGCTCCGACTGCACCTCGCGACGGTCGATCCACGAACTCACGTAGCTGGGAATGGTGAAAAAAAGTCGTGTTAAAATAAGTGGGCTTGAACTTTATTAAGAAATAATATCTCACTTTCAATGTCACCGATTCGGGATTCTTTTTGCTTTGCATGATCTTTTTTTTTTATTGAATTAAATTTTACAAGTATGACCTGTTTCTACATCATAACTTACGGGTTCCATCCCAAGTCGGCAGGGTTGATGAAGAGAATGCCGGCCCTGGACACGGTGGCTGGGGTGGCCGTCTTCAGGTGAGAGATCTCGAAGAGCAGACGCATGGTCGGGTTCAGGGGCACACGTTCGTTGCTAGCCAGGGTCAAAACCTATAAAGGAGCCCGAAAATCATTGCAACTTATTCTATTTTTAAGTCATGGTTGGTCTCAGATTGAATTTGAAATTATATAATCAAATTCTAAGTTATGATTTCTTTCTAATTTTAATTTTCTATCTCTTTTAATACACTTTCTGGTCTTATTTGTAACCGAAAATTGGAAGATAAAATCAAATTTGTTAGTAAACATGTTTATAGATTTCATGTGAAACGCACCTTGTTGTCGTCCATGACGGTGTTGAGGGACTCGATCCACATGGGATCAATATCTCCGTCCAACACAATCCACTTGGGTCCGTCGCTCGTCATGTTGCTCAGGTCACGCATGATCACAGAGAACAAGCCTGAAAGCAACCAATTCAATAGTTCATAAAGTATTGTTTTATTGTTACATAACGCATATGATAGAGGATCGGGTAAAATAAGCACTTTATATATATCAACTCAAAACCATGTATAAGGATGACTTCCTTTAATCTACAATAAGTCTTCCTGAAGAACATTACGCACATTTACAGACCAATAAATCAACTTCTTCGATCAGGAAGGTTTTTCTAACCCTTGAACAGATTACCAATTTAATTGTTAAAAGTTGACACTAACCATCCTTCCACTCTCGTGTGGCGGGGTTGATGATACCGAACAGTTCATCGTTGGTCACAGCCTTGGGATTCAAGTCTACTGAGATTGGTTTCTTCTTCAGGTTCTGGTTGGTCTTGAACAGAGACTTCCACACACACGACTTGCCAGTTCCCGCGTTACCCACGATGAACACCGAGTGACGAACCTCGAAGAGCTCTTGCAATTGAACCACCTATTCACAATAAAATAAAGTTAAATCATACATATTCATAGCTTGTCATTTGCAAGCCTAAATGCATATGAACATATTGTTTATTTGTCAAGCACTGGCATTAATCTTTTTGTGGGTGATTTTAAAAACAGACTGTGATTTAAAGAATCTGAGAGTGTTTACATATTCATTCAAGCTATGTTAACAAAAATTCTACATGCGTGGCATATAAAAACGGATTCCTACCTTGAGCAAGAAGCTGTCCTCGGGCTGCAGTTTCTGGTCGAGGATGGCCTGCTTGATCTGTCGCTCGAAGTCAAGATCGCGCTTTCGGGGCACGTCGAGCGCCGGGAAGAGATCGCCGATGAGACCCATGAAGATGGGCAAGTCATCGGTGACGATCTTGGGGATGTTGAAGTCACGCAGCGCGCGCATGAGCACCTGGTCTTCGGGCCTGGTGGGGTCGCCTCTCTTGAGCGCACCGGCGACCACGAGCACAGACTTGATGGCCCGCAGACCCCAATCGTAGTGGTCCTGCTTGGAGAGCAGCTCACGGCACAGCGTGTACAGCGTGATGAACTTGCGCGCCAAGAGACGGGCGTCCAGGAAGCCCTCGGCCACCATCATGATCTCGGCAATCAGCTCGAAGTCCGGCACCACCATAGCGCAAGGTCTGTAATGGGCAAAGTTTATACTTTATTCTAAAGGCTGTCGATTCATTGGGAGTATTTTCATTTCAAGCTCTTAATAGGGCAACACTATAATGTGTTGAATATGATGATGAAACATTTGATTGAGCTCAACAGTGCATAAAGTGCATCGCATTAGATATAACACTGTTTATCAGTTATCTATACATTGTTATTTCTATATGGTATGACGATTATTAAATCAGTTATTTCTATGCAAAGTAAAATAAAGACTTTCACTATAGTATTTGAGTTTGCTTAATCAAATAGACTGGCCCTATACCTGAAGAGAGCCTTGAGGTTCTCCGGCAACTCGGTGCGGCCGGCGTATCCGGGGTTCATGGTGATAAACAGGCCGACGGTGGGCGTGAGGGAGATCTCCTCGCCCTGGAACACGAAGCGCTCCTTTTTGCCCTTGATCGCGTCCTGGATCGTCTTCACCTACAAAACACAAGCATGGATTTGTATAAAAAAAATCACCAAGGCTCTGAAACTATTAGCAGGAAGCCTTCAACAAACATCATGTTTATACGATCATTAATCGACGTTTCTCCTTAATATATTTTCTGAATCCAAAATATTCTTAAGATATCACCATTACTGATATTTGTATTTTGATGCCATGTTTAAACGAACCTGAACAGCGACGACAGAGAGCACTTCGACGGAGATTCGGTTGAACTCATCGAAGCATCCCCACGCTCCAGACTGCGCCAATCCTTTGTAAATGTTGCCAATCGACTGCAAAACGTTATCGATATTGTTAATTGAGACTCTGAACCAGACCATAACAGCTTCACATTTGGTCAACATGCTAGTATGGCTGGGTTAATTTTATTGAAATCAGCCATATTCTATTTCCTAAAACTTTTTATCAATTTGAATCGTCGCATTTAACAAATATGTCTTAATTCATTTTCTTTCTTTTTTTCGGTAACAATTGAACAGAGGTAAATTTGAAACATCATTTCTACCTTGTAATCCATCTGTTCCGAGCAGTTGAAGACATAGACCATGATGCCGAGGGCGCGACCCAGATCCTTCGTTGTCTCGGTCTTTCCGGTTCCAGCGGGTCCGGCGGGCGCACCACTCATCGTCAAGTGGAGTGACTGGGTCAAGGTGATGTAGCATCTAGAAAAGAGAGGAAACATGACTTCTTATTCCAAAGATCAGATCGTAAGCAACAAATGCTAGAATGAGGTAAGTCAATGGGTGGACTGATAAAATACACATGTACCAATATTTAGCCTTATGCTGCTGTGATATACTTGTACATGTAGGAGAAGAGAATGGTTTGGTATGCATACCTGTCGGTGAGGGGCGTGATGACGAGACGCGGCGTGTTGCCCAAGTACTCGTGCGAGTAGCGGAACTGGGCGTCGCAAATGTTGGCGTAGCAGTCTTTGTCCTTCTCGTCCCAGCGGTGACGCAACTGACTCAGCCACGCGAACGCCTGCACGCTGTCAACCTGCAATCAATGGAATGCGAATGTGAACTTCAAACAGATCCACACTTCAATGCATATTATTGTTCTATAGGTCTGCGGTTCCTTTCTTCTATTTTGTAATTCTACGGTGCAATATGGGTTTATGACGAATAGAGATAGGAGAAATTGAAATCTGCAACATACCTTCCCCTGAATGAGCTTGAGAATGACGTCACGGGCGTGAACATCAATCGTACAGATGGTCATGATCTTCTGTCGGTCGCCCTTGGTGAGGTCGCCCAGCAGCATGGTGATGAGCGCGTTTAGCTGTGCGATCTGCTTCTTGTTGTAGTCCTTCATTGCGTTCTCGTAGCCCTCTTCAAGGCGCGCGAACGCGATGTTCACCTCGGTCGACCACCAGATCTGCGTGCCACACAGGGCAACCTGTGCGGGGAAGTCGAAGATCCACTGGTCCCTGGGCTTCTCCTCGTAGCTCACCACGGCCTGGTCCATTTCGTGCAGCACAGTGGCGCGCTGGCAATCGAGCAGACGGTTGAGCCACACTTCTACTTGGCCCTCAAGGTCACACTCGTAGGCGAGGTCCACGTACTCGCCATCCTTCGACCACATGCCCAACGCTTTCTGCAGGTATAAATATTTATGTGAATACATTATA
Source organism: Hydroides elegans (assembly GCA_001703475.1). Classification (NCBI taxonomy): domain Eukaryota; kingdom Metazoa; phylum Annelida; class Polychaeta; order Sabellida; family Serpulidae; genus Hydroides; species Hydroides elegans. The sequence continues at coordinate 11,241 of LQRL01134072.1, read as the reverse complement.
AACATACAGAAATATTTTGTCTATTCGGTGGTTAACTAAAACGTAATATACTAATCATATTCCTTTATATTTTGAATAAAGATTCTAAGTTAGAACAAGCTTTACAACGAAATACAAGAAGAACGTAATATTGAGTTACGAACCTTCAAGTCCTCCCCGTTTCCATCCTGCACAAACTTGAGTTTGGCCATGCTGTCGAACAGTTTGGTCAAGTGCTGCATCACCACCTTCGGCTGGTTGCCATTGGACAAGATGTCCAAAAGAGTGGCAGACGAAACGAAGTAAAAGCGCGGGAACGCCAGACGTTTTGTTTCCAGGTATTCAGCGAGGGCTTTTTCGCAAAGCGTTAGGTCTGCTTGAATTGTTTCTAATCGATCGAATAGTTTCGGGATGCCGGTTGAGACGATCACATTCTTGCTCTTTTCCACCTCAGATATGAGTTGCTGGAAAATAAAACACAAATTAATCAAAAGGGATGTTCCGCTTTTCAACAAATAAGTTTTTAATTTGCAAAATTTAACTTATTCGAATACTCTTCAACAAAGTTTTAATATGAACAAAATGAATCTCGGCCACAAACCTTGAAGTCTTCATCGATCTGGTCGAATCGCTTTGAATCCTCTGGCAGCTGTTTCCTGATATCTTCGGAGCCAATGAAGATAGACTCCAAGTGGGACCATGTCCTCTGCACCTCGAACCAGATGCCGATGACCTGGTCGGCCGTGGAGAGCTTCTTCTGCCAGGTGGAGACCTCCTCGAGGAAGTGCGCGATGTACTTGGAGGTGAGCATGTTCTGCAGCTGCACCTGGTTGTCTTCGAGCGTCTCGATGAGCTCCTCACTCGCGCGCAGCTGCGTGATCTTGCGGCGCGGGTGCTCCTCGTGCTCGAACTCAAGGGTCGCCCATGTCACGTCGAGCTCCTTCAAGACCTTCTCCATGCTCATCTCCTTCACCGCCTTGTCCACGATGCCCAGCACCTAAGGCGGGTCAAGAAGGTCAAGAGTGATGCCTTAGTCAAGCTCATGGGGATGATTTTTCAGATATCGGATGGAGTAACTTGGCAGATATTGGAAAAGAAAGGGCTCTAGTCTTCTTTAGCTTGTTTCATTTTCAAGCTAGTCTAAGTGACAACACATTACATCAGAAGACTTCATGTTTGATTTTCAATTGATAAGGCTAGCTAGTTTTAGTTTTCGCTTTAAGTAACTCAATTGAACAATGAAAACACATATTGGTTAACGTCATTACTTGTGTCTTAAGTCCATGAGATACTTTGTCAAATGCGTGCTTACCTCGTCCTCATAGTCATGTAGGTTCAGAGCCAGAAGATCAGCCAACGTTGTGTTTTCGTCCATCGCGAATTTGACCTGTAAAATAAAGCCAATCAATTTAAAAGATGTGTAATAAATCAAGTTCGCGAAATATGAATCGATTATATTTTCAGTGTTTGCATGCATAGTCAGAGATTCATTCAGCTGTTAATGTTAAGCTGATAATTTGATATAAACCATAAGTAAAAAAGAAATTACTAATTATCTACATTCTATGATCTAATAGCAAGAATTTTAACAAACATGTTATCAATAAGATATGGATTCAATTTCATAAATAAAGGAGAAAATGTGTTTCACATGTACCTGAAAAAAATGTTGGTGAACTGGAAATAGGGTGACAAATTACTATTTCAAATATTGTCGATGACAATATCATCTAAAATTTGTGCTTCTATTTCTAAGCTAATGAGTTTTTTTTTTCAAAATACAAAAACTAAACATGCAGTCAAACAACACATTTAAAATCGTTCTTAAAATTGAACGATTTTTAGGTCTGTCGAAAAAAACAAGACATTCTGTGACCAAAATTTGTTGGGAAAATCTAATAAACACGAAGAGTTGCGTTGTGTAAAACCAGCCCGCTCGCTCCAACTGATATACTTACTTGGGGAGGTGCCTGAGAAAATTAATATTAGATTCTACAGGATTAATCATTATTGTCAAAAGATATGTTAAATCGCTGGTGAAAATTTGAAATTAATGAAAAAAATATAATGAAATATAAGATCAATAATTTTCATTTGAAAAAAAAAAAGATATTAATAATTTAAACCTTTTGTTAAAAAAAATAAATATATAAAATAAAATCTTAAATGAATGTGAAAATGTTTTAGAAGTTAGAAATACGAAATATTTACAAGATTGTTATATAATGTTACAAAATTATTAGTGATTCTTATATCAGGGAAGTATACATTTCATATATACAATCGAATAGGAGAATAACACAAATCTATCTAAAATACCTAAGTATCTGATTATTATGCAGAAGAATACTTTTCATAGTTTTTTTTCAGAGGAATTCGGTCGCACAAGGATCCTTGAAATCAGAACAAAAGTCAATATCAAAACGCGTCCAAATGCAATACTTCATGCGATGAATGAATCACCCCCGAAACTCCACTTACGCCAGTGGCCTGCATGAGTTGCTGCCAATGCCTGTCCCTGATGGCCGGGTTCTGCAGCTCGCTCACAGCCCGCAGCGACGTCAGCATGTTCTTCACCGTGCTCTCGACGCCCGTGTACGTGTCCCAGGCACGCATCTCCTTGTCGAGGGCCCTGAGGTCCTTGCTGAACTTCTTGCAGTCCATCTCCATCTGCTCGACGTTGATCTCGAGCCAGGGCGTCGTCTTCCAGTCGTCGATGCTGGCGCGCACGATGTACGTGTAGTCCCACAGCGTCTTCAGCAACACGATCTCCTTGCGACACTGCTTCAGCTGCTTGAAGTCCGGCACGTTCACCTCGAAGAGACCGGCCGATTCCAGAAGGGTCGACATCTCCTTCTCCATGCCCATGATCTTCACTTGGTACTGCAATGCAGAGCAAACGACGTTTAGAAGCGTTGATAATAACCTGAGCGCATATATGCATAATGCCTGTAGCACAACAGTTATTTTGAAACAACATTTGAAACGATAAAAACAGTCCTATCAACCCTCAAATAAGCTACTTTGTTTGATAAATACAATATATCAAAGCACACTTGTCATCCCCACTCACCACATCGAGATGCTCGTAGGGGTCCTCGCACGTGTACATGTAGGGCGGGATCTTGCGGAACTCCTCCCTGAACTTGTGCTGGCGCACGTCGAAGTCGGCCGTCTTCTTGCGGATGTTGGCCACTTCGTTAGCCTGCAGTGGCGCCACCTGCTGCTTGACGGTGATGCTGATCTTCTTGGTGTTGTTCCACTGCTCCGGCAGCTCCTGTTTAATAGGCAATGTAGATTATGATTGTATTGTACCGATTGCTTGATTTTTTGACGGTGGTTTGAAATAGAAGACATTTCAATATCAGACACGACAAGAAGAATGATATATTTTGTAACGTGAGCATCAAGAGCGTGTCTAATGGGTTATTATCAAAACATAAAGGGTATTGCAAACATTTTTTTTCATCGCCGTACCTGTAGCTGCTGGTGCACCTCCTCGGGCAGCTCCTGTCCGTTCTGCCTGAGCAGTTCGATGGTGAGCTTGAGCGGCTCGAACATCTCGTCCGTGTTCGCCTGGCGCTCCTTGACGGCCAAGAGATGGCCCATGCACTCGACGAGCCCGTCGTAGTCGCCCTCTTCCGTCTCCTTCATCAGACCCGCGTCCGCCACCTTGATGAACTCGGCCAGGTCGTTCAGGCTGAAAGGGGAAACCACATTGATCAATGGAATGCATTTAGGGCCACACTTGCTTCTTAAAAAGGTAAGCTTTCTTTTGTATGGTTATAGCTAAGAGAAAGAGGCCACGTCTATCAATCAAACCCATTTAGATTCGCTCCTCTTGAAAAGTTAAGCCAAAGCAATAGTACTATTTGTATAATTGTGTATACAAAGGTGCATAACCAGCAGATAATCACAATATAGAGCAAGCGCAACCGACCTGTTGGTGACGTGGTCGATGAGGTGCTGCTTGAACATGAAGCTCCAGCGCTTGATGATGTTGAGCAGAGCCTGCTTGAAGGGCTTGGCGTCCACGCGGAACCACGTGTCCAGCAGGTTCACGTCGCGGAACGTCGACACCTCCTCGTAGATCTTCTCGTACGTGTCGATCTGAAGACATAACGGGTAGGTTCAGAGAGTTAGCAATAAGATGGCATGCGTTTACTATAACAGAAACGTCCTTTTTTAAACAGAAGAAAATGTTTCAAAAATTACCATTGCAACAGAATAGTTTTCTCCTTGAATATTGAGTCTAGGTTTGATCGTGTGCAGCTGCCCGATTAAACCGTGTATTTAGCTATCTGCTTTGATATGATACTTTTTTTCAACATGCATCTTTTCGCATGCCTACCTGTCCCTTGAACTGGTCGAGCGTGGGCGGGCTCTCGGGCACTCCCTCCTCGGCGTGCGCCTCGATCTCCTCCGTGGTGAGCACGTGGTTGTAGAGCAGGAACTGGCGCATGAACTCGTTGCGGTCGTCCACCCAAAGGTAGGCGTACATGTCGAACGAGTTGCGGTATTCGCATGCCTTGTTCATCACGTTCTGCACGCGGTCCATCAGCTCGCCGCGCATGTCAGACAGCTCCTGCATGTCTTCCAGGTCAGGCTGAAACCAGAGTCAAATCATACATGGACTTGTGACGTAACAAGAATCGAAAAGATCTCAGATTTCCAGTTATAGAAAGATATTGTGTATTAATGTCTTGTTTAAAACTTGTGAAGTTACATTTGCAATGGACATAAAATAATATTATGTATTGATTCTTTGCATACCTGGTAGTGCTCCTGGCCGCTGTGCTTGGCGAGGCGTTCGATCTTGGCGGCCTGCTTGTAGATGTCTCCGAGCAGCCCATCGATGAGATCGTAGAAGCCGTCGGCCATGCCAAAGTCCAGCGACGGGAAGAAGAGCATGTCGGGAGCCTGTTGAATGCAATTGAAAAAAAAACGTTTTATATCAAGGAAATCTCATCACTTTTGAATAAAGCTTTTTACCAAAACGATGCAGTGAGTGGTAACGGTATACACCCAGCTCCACTTCTCTCTCTCTAATTTTACGTTCTTTTCCTCATCTTACTTCTCTAAACCACATCCAATGCATATCACTGTATGACTGGTAAACAATTCACTCACATGTAGTTCTAGCTTGGCCTGGAAGAGCGGGTCCTTCTGCAGGGTCTCGGTGTTGTTGAGCAGGAACATGATGCTGCAGTGGATGGTGTCGTGGAAGCCGTCGACCACCATCTCGTCCACGTAGTCCACGTACGCCTTCCAGATGTCGCTGTCCTCGTCGGCTTGGAAGTGCTCCCGGTTCTCCTTCAGCAGAGCGTGGATCTTGGCGCCGTTCGCCGCAATCTCCGCGTATCTAGATGGGACATAGAAGTTCTTCATATAGTCAAATTACGGTAAGTCAAATAAGTTATTGAGCCATTGTAATAAAAATCCAAGCAATTTCTTTCTGAAGTCAAGCGGCATGTATCTTTTGAAGGACTTAAAGTTAGCCCAGTTACGATTTTAAATGCGCTGACCCACCTCTTGTTGAGTCTCTCCTCCCTGTCGTCGAGCTTGAGCAGCGAGTCGTGCTTGGCGTCGCTGCGCTCGAACAGCGGGTTGTTCTTCCACGTGCCCATGATGTTCTGGATCTCCACCACGTTGTTCTTGCATTTCTGCGTGCGCACCTCCAGGTCATGCACCTAGCACAAAGAAAGCGAGAAAGCGTGCATTAAATTTTATTTTGCCATATGCAAATGTGCATTTTAATTGATACTGGCCTGCCTTTTCCGACTCAAGTTATCAAATATCAATAGTATCGATTCAAATATGATATTTTTGAGAGATGTACTGCATTATGGTTAAATTGTCGCGATCATAGATACTTGCATAAAGAAAACTCAAAGAGCAATAGACATGACTCCTCTGCCATAACCTACCATGTCTCTTGTCTGCTGGATGTAGTCCCAGGCGGTCTCGTTGTTCCACTTGAGCGACGTCTCCGCCTGACTCAGCTGCTCGTCGATCTTGGCCAGCTGACCCTCGATCAGCGGGAACTCCACTTCAAGCGTCTCTTCGCGTACCTGTCAACCAACAAATGTACACGGTTAAATACATGATCCAAGAACTTTATCCAAACAGTTTGATTATCTTTAGTCCTAATAAACCCTTGATATTATATCCTTATCTGAAAGCACAAAAAGATAAATGTATAGAAAATATATGGAACTGTTTTTTTTAATGAGTTGGATATAAATGGTCACTCTCTGTTTATGATTGGAAAACTCACCTTGTTGTACCATTGCACGGTGAGATCCAGGTTGTTGACGTAGTCGCGGAAAGTGTCGTTTTTCTCGTAGATGCTCGCGGCACTTTGAGGGATGTCCTCTTGGCCTCGTTCATTCAGATACCGGACTTCTCGGAGCACGGCCACCAGCTGTAATGCACAATTTTATGTGAATACACCGATATATACAAAAATGTACATATATTCCCACAAATGAGATATTTTCGACTCGTTTGTTTGAATGATTTAACAAACTTCTAAGAAATTTAATATTTACCTGTGGATCAAAGTTGACAGCGATGAGTTTGTTTTCCTTCCTCTCGATGAGGGGCTGATCGAGGTTGAATGAGCATGCGTCGTCAACACCCGCCAGCCACTCGTTGTAGATCTCCTTCTCAAAGCTGTGAAGCAAGTAAGGCGAATTGCAATTTGATCTATCGCACTAATTACACGTAACTGTTTATACTCAAAATGCATATTAGGCGCAAACCCTAAATTGTATATTTTATGTTAAGCTGCTGGTAATTTAAGTATTTCTATAGTTTAGGTTTGTTTGAGAACGACAAATATCAACGAAGGAGGAAAATCGTTAGATAATTAAGTATTAAGAACAAGACTGTCCAAGGACAGTGTGCCACAACTTGCACAAGTGTCGGTGCGATATAAAAGTAAATTGGCTAACCATCAATAAATACGATTCAAAAAGGCTATAAATCCATTCAATTGATTTTGGTCTAACAAATATTATACCGTAATATTGTAATGTATTCTCTCTTGTAAACGTACCGGGACATTGCGTCGGTGAGATGGCACAAGTAACAAACATTATTTTTATCCCCCCTACCACCACTTTCGGCATTGAACGGTACGAATATAGAAGATATATGTATTTCTCATGAAGATTTGTACTAAACTTCATTCAACCCCAGTTAGAACGTTCAATTACAAACAAAAATTGATATAATTGTAGTTCTTAACATCAGATATAGTGGGGTTGCGTTTAAAGAAAGTTTTCAAAATGGGGGGGGGGGCGATTACAAGAAAGAGGGGACGCGTTTGCTAGAGAGATAACGGTACATTTTTTTTTTGTTTTAGTTAT
>LQRL01134053.1:31273-43784 GCA_001703475.1 Hydroides elegans | reverse complement strand
CCCCTCTCCCCCTCCTTGTTCAGAATTCATTTAAGTTGAAACCGAGGCTGTGATGAACCTAGAAGTTAAGTCCACCCTAAGCCCCTAAAACATAAGATCGGAGGACTCCACAAGCGACAATCTTAGTTAACAGTTTTATAGTCAAACTTTATCAAACCCTATCATACCCCCAACCCCCCTGCCATCACAGACGTGACGTGTCACCCCAACCCTGGTTCCATCGACAAACTATACAGTATAGCTGTGAGTTTCTTGATGAACCATATTGTATGTTTAATACTGTTTACTAGAACATTGTGTGCAATCGCCCTAGATTAAACACCCTGCAACCCCACCCCAAGCCGCCTCCCCCGACTCAATCACAAAATTAAGACCCCTTTCCCTTACCTGAAGACGGCAAGCTTCTTGATGCGGTCCTGGCAATCCGAATTCTCGTTGCCGCTGCCCTGGCTTATGTGTCTGCAAACGACAAGAAAAATACTTATATAAAATGTATCAACGTTTGTGGACCAACTAAGCCTATATTTAGGGGTCTTCAAAACAAATCAGGGCCCATTAATACATTTCCTGTTTGCAAGCAAGGAGGGCTCAGTAAATTTCCAGGAAGTGTTAAAAGTCTTCTTTTTTTATTCGGTGATAATGTTTTGTAAGTGATGTGTAATTTGAAAGTTTTCCGTCGAGTCTGCCCTTTTTGACAAATTATGTCTTTGGAAAAAAGGTTTCATTTCAACAACGATAAAATAATGACGGTGTAGTGAAGAACCGTGACTTACTTCTATTCAATTATTCTTTATAGCTATAATTCAATTTCGAATTCAAGGCGAAGAAAGGTCATAATACTTTAATACCGAATGCAACATATCTTCAAAAAAATCATCAGCAGTATTTGCTAAACCATTAAAATCATTAAATCAAAATGTCTACATTTTTTTTTTGTAAAATGATTGAAGGTACTGCAAAATGACTTGGTTTAAAATTGTGAAGTTATAGACCCTATACAGCTCTTTGAAAAACCATGTCAAACAATCATTGCTCATATGCTGGTCAATATATCATTCGAGCACCCCCCCCCCTTTTCTCTCTCGATTAACCAGCATAGGCGGCGAATTAAGCGTCACATCAGTCGCTTATAATTGACATAAGCGGCGAAGATGATTAATATGCGGAGACTCGGTGCATGCTGACGAATGATGGTGCAAGTGATTACAAGACCACAATTATGATGACACCATCACCACTATGTTGTGCACAATGTGTGTCGCAATGGTGCACTCATTATTAAGCGTCCTATTTTTTACACACTTAAATAGGGACAATGCTGATAACTGGTACGGGTTATGTTATTGCTGAAATCAGCTCTATTTTGATGATTTCTTATGTTGAATAAATATTGGGTAAATTTGTAATGAGTGATCAAAATATCATCAATCATTTCATTATATTGGTGAGCATGTGATTTCCGATTTAAGGATTCATGTTTCATCATGTTCTAGCATGGAGGCATTCTGAATAGACGGAGTGGAAGTGACCAAAAGCATAAGCTTGTCCAGCCCCAACTTTTCCACCGCCGCCTTATCCCTTCCCTTATACACACCCTTTCCCCCGATCTTCTGCGTACTTGACTAGTTCTAGTGTTGTGGAGTACATCTTGAAGATCTTGGTGGTCTTGGACGATCGCTCCATCTGGAGGCCGCACATGAGAAACGATAAAACGGCGTCGATATAAAGCAGCAGTTTGGAGACCTTGTCGCCCGTGCGGTCCGCTTGGTGCTTTTGCCGCTTGGCGTCACGCAAGTAGCTGTCGCCATCCTCAAACCTGAGTGATGAAGGCAGATGGGGTGAATAAGTTGAAAGGTGTAAAGCATCACCATAATATGCTCACAAAGTTCACTATGGTATGGAAACATCTATTTGTATTTTCTACACTTAACATGTCTTTAAGACGTTCACACATGTAACACGTAAGCTATAACCTAAATTAGTAAATATCTCCTGATGATAGAGCAAAATCTTTTCATACAGGTACCGGTTAATACCGGTTTGGACTACTTATATCTAGTACTTACTTGTCAATGAGCGGAACCACCCTCGGCCGCGCTGGCTCCCTCGAGTATCCCCCGCCACGACCACCACCGTATCCTCGTTCATCATCATAACCACCTCGCTCTCCGCCTTCCCTATAACCCCGCTCATCCCTCGCATCCCGACTCGATGACGAAGGTGCATCGCTAGGTGTAGGGTGACCACCGGCGGCCAAGGCACCCCATTGCGAGGCCACTTTGGCGCCGCCTTTGCTGTCAGTGCTGCCGCCGTGGTAGGGTGAGATGGCAGGAGGTGGATCGTAGTCTGAGGCATCGAGGGGTTCTTCGTTAGGTGCGTCCCAGTCACGTGACTGAAAATATAAATTGAGTAAACAATATCAGGTGACTGAAAAAATAAAGGCGAGCCAAAATTGAACGGAAGGATTCAAAATTGGGCTTTTGGTGGATGAAAGGTGAATAACGAAGAAGCAGAAGTGGGAGAACAATATAACGCAACAGTAATCTGCCATCAGTGATTTCTATTTTTAGAACTACATGTATATCACAGAGACAATCACTACAAAATCGGGCGGTGCCTTGTAAAGAAGTATATCCTGTTTCGACCGAATAACATGCAATGTCACAACCCCTGAGGAAATCAAAACAGGGTAAACTGGGAAATAGATACCTGCTGATGGTGGAAAACGCAAAACCAGACAATATATTGACGGTATATGAATCCACCATTAGCCAAATAAATGTTCATTTATGGGTCTAAATATTTAATGAAAATTTAATTTACCCTTTCATCAGAATGGCTCACGTAATGGGAACAAATCCTATTTTTGCAAACCGACCATAATCATAACAGGATAATGGTAAGTCGTGAAGAGTGAGACAGAACGTTTTGCGGGGACCAATCTCCTCATCCCCCACCCTTTCGTCACCCTCCCAAGTAATTATTGTGCTCACAATGTCACAGACACTCGGATTAATAACATCCTCAGGCTCGTTTTCCGGTTATGTTCTCAAAATAGTGTGTGATGCAAATGGAAAGAAATGAGATCAAACAGATATCTAGAGAAAGCCAGTTCTGGGAATAGATGGTTTTGAACATGGCAACAAAAATTGATTGAAGACAACAAAACAAATATGACTTTAATCTATTATCGGTATTTCTCTATTCTAATAATTGTTATTATTGACTGTCCTATATTGTATTTCGAGGAATCAGCAAATGACATGTTTATCATACACGCAGTTTTTCGGGTGAACAACAAAGTTACAAGTCAACGGCCGCCAGCACAGAATCACTTTGTTTACATCATGTGTTAAGAGGCAGCTTTCGTAGACTCTATCGCAATAGAATCACGACTCATATTACGCAAGTGGCATGCAACACCACGAACCAGCATATCAATATTATGATGTTAACTACTTAATCAATACAACTGTAAATGGGGCAAAACTACAAGTTGATACCATATATATCTTATCATAAATTATCGATTGAGGTCCCAGCAACGAATCTATTCGAGCACTGGGTCATATATCATAAGGCCTAATACTTGTTACAATGATTGAACCCAATATACCCATGCGCCAGCTATTCATGGTGCTTATCATGTTCACGCCGCACTAAAATGTTGTCGCACTAAGTTAACCACTCACGACCCAGCTGCTTCAACACTGTTCATAATGATGTTCTACTTTTACGACGCTTCACAAACAAGGGGCATTGGAGCTGACATTATAAATCTAGACCCTTATGGCAGTTCAGTCAATAAGATAATCTCACAAACACTCTTCATCTTGATCAAATGTTACGATTATGCAGTAAATAGATAATAGATTCATAGCATAACAGTAGCTGAATTGATAATTTATATGTATACACATAAGGCCTGATTATAAACACCAGAGTTTGATTTAAAGCGATCGCAATGCATCAGTTGCCGAAAGCGATGCTGCATGTTAAATTTGTGTTATACGTTTGGATCCGTATTCCGTATACCGTTTTGTTTTCTTTATCAGTAATAAAAAATTAAAAAAATATGTCTACTCACATAGTTCCTTGGCCTCTTGCGCTCAACGCTGTCCCTCTCATACTCCCCTCCTCCTCTCCGATGGTGATGCTCCCACCCGCGTCGGTCGCCCTCACGATGATCGTAACTCTCGCGTTCTCCGCTATCGCGCCTGCGCGGCGGTGGCGGCGGAGGAGGTGCCCGCTCGTAGCGATCACGTGACCGTCCTCTGCCCGTAGCAACGCGGTCGCCACGTGGGTAACCACGCGGCGGTCCTTCCCGCCACTTGTCGCGGTGGTCGTCTGCGGGGTATTTATGTGAAGGGCGGTCGCGGTGGTGGCGTTCCTCGGTTGACCAGTGAGGGGGTGCATCGTCGCCACGACCGGCGATGCTTCTGTCAATCAAATATTTGGTCACGTGGTTGAGTCAATTAGTTTTGTGTTTTGCTTAATTAATTGGGTTGAATAACCTTTGGAATAACAATAACCCAATTACCCGTTTGACATTGTTAAAGTAGTATTGGAAATCAAACTAAAATATTCATGAAAAATAACGGGAAACAAGTTACAAATATAGCTGCAGAGCAATGAAGTTTTATAGTAATAACCTTATTATTAAAGTAATGGGAATTTTCTTCAACAATAACACCGCTATATCCGACAACCCCTATTAGGCTATCAGGCTTGCTATTCCTATTTGAGTTAAGGCTGCGAAATTGTCGCGCAAAGCATTAATTACTGCGGCGTCGATTCACTCAATTACTGGCGCGAGGTCAGTCAAATGAGGTCACGTCATGCACTTAGCTCGTTCGCTGCGATATCTCGAAACAATTTCAACGCAATTTCAACCAAAGACAAATTACATTCACATCAAATCTCTATGAAAATTTCAATCTCATTGCCAAACATATTCAGTGCCAAAAACACGCAACGCATACAATGTAAATGATGAAATTACAACCATATTTCGTCATAGAACACATTTTGTATGTCATCTGTTTGTATTTTATGGAGACGATTATGCGTGTTTTACTATGTTTTTAGAAGTGTCAATGATTGAATGGCGGGTGTATTTATTGAGTAAATCGGGAGAACGCGACAAAAAAGTACAACCATCAACGTATGAAAAGGCACACAAGACTTATGAGAACCAACATTGTTTTATTTCAAACCTGTCTGATAGTTTATAAATTCATGAGCATAATCTAGAACCGAATGTCAATTGGTTTATCAATGCATAGTTTTCTAAACACTCAGCATATTTATAGCTGATTGAGCTATTCTGTTGTGTTATGAGTAATATTGTAAGTCAATATGAACTCGATATATGCCTAAAATAGCGCTGACTTTTCACTTCCCATTTATGTGGGAAAATCACCTCAGCGCTTTTAACTATGAAGGTTGTATTTTATGCCAACAAGCTGAACAAACACCTTTTACGTATGTAGCCTTATGTGTGTCAACTCAAGTTTTACTTCGCATCATAGACTTGTCATTTTGTATCCTATCATACCTTCGCCTCAACACAACTTTCGCACACACGATTCAAAATGCCCAAGATCCATATTTGAAAGATAAAGGGTAAGTTTTCGAATATATATTTGGATAAGATCTTATAAATTTAACCAAACCTGTATCACATCTATGAAAAGACAGTACTTAATTTCAAAATATAATTTGATGGCCTAGCATATTTGGTCGAAATACAAATTCGTCAGATTCATTTTTATGGATAAGACTTGCTTTGAAAAATGAGGACATAGATGCTGTTCTTGAACCCTGTTTTGTCACAAAATCTAGATAAAGATCGACTGATTCAGTTTAAAATGCAAAACAACCAGTTGGAATATTACCAAGAACTGAATCAAATCAGATGAGATGTCAAAAGATAATATTGAGGCACTTGAAAAAGACAGATGTAGATGTAATAATTGATGCGGTAATTAATACACAATACATCCATAGGTAATATGAGACCTATATGCTACTTGCAAGCACAAGATACCCCTGCCAAGAATAAACTGGCTGTGCCTTTAGCACTTGAGCTGAGAGACGGGTCGGTTGCTGCGCCATTAGTGCATCCTGTTAACGCGCCCATTAGTCACCTTATTAGACCTAATACAACACTAACAAGAGACCCTCCAGAGAAAAAATGAACGAACGTTTATTTGCATCAAACACAGTTAATGATATGCTACTAACTGGCACTAAGACAATATTTAGTGATTGATCACAATTTAATTACATCTCCGAGTGAACGTCAAATTTGATGAAATTTAAAACCTATATATTCAATTATATAGCTAAGTTTATCAATAAAATACATTTTAAGTTGAGACATAGTACTTACTCTCTGTCCGAGAAGTCGTCGCCATGGCGCCCATACTCGCTGCTCGGCATATACGGTGACGTCGCATACGGACTCTGCGCCCACCTGGCATCTCCCTTGGGCGGAGGACCCGCCGGATCATAATCCGATCCTCTTTGATTCCATGGCGACGATGTCGGGCCGGGACTCGCTCCATCCGCATCGTCTTCGTTGGAAGGCCGGAAGCGCTTACGACTCGAGTGCTCACCGCCTGGACGACCAGGGCGCCGTTTCATGCTGCTGCTGGACCCGTATTCATAGCCAGCCCCCGAGGATGGAGGCCACTCAGAGCCGTCGCATGAGCGCTCTGAGCTGCCCGGACCACGCGGGGTCGGGCGGGTCTTCTTGGGGATTTTGAGTGATGTGGGCGGCTGGCTTCGTTCGACGCCCGTGATGAGGGAATAATCCGGAGGCGGTAAATTCTCGCGCTTGATATCAGGGGCGCTGCCACTGCCACCGCTACTTAAATGCTGGGCCGGTTTTGAATCACTTTGGTCTGCGTTGTTGGTATTGAGAACACAATCCGTCGTTGTTGTCGTCGGCGGTTGAGAGGAGGAAGGCGTGATTACTGGGGAAGGATGAGTTCCTCCCAGTTGGCGCCCAAAGTCTTCGAACACGTTCTTGCCATGTTTCTCTACTTTGATACCACTATCTTGTATATGCGTCCGTAAACTATCCTGGTCCACCATGTCTAACAGAGACAAATTAATACTCACAACTATGGAAGGCACTCCATCGACATACCGAACAGCTTTGTTGTCGCTATTGCTAAGCACCGAGAAGTTTTTACTTTTTGCACCGGGCGAGGTCGAGCGACCGCCTTTCCGACGCGACTTAGCAACCACCTTTTCCTCCTTCGTTGCCACGGGAAACGGTTGCGTGTCCATTTGGAATTCGCTCTTGATCTCCCGCTTTATTGGAGAAGCAGCAGTGGCAAGAACGAATGCCCTCTTCGGCGATATAGCCGCTTGCGGAGGACTGTTCATGGGCGATAGCAAAGGCGCTGTGCTCTTAGCGGCATTGTCCAATGCGGCCGCAACAACACGGGGACTGTGGCCCACAGAGGAAGCGGCCGAGCCATGGGAGGAAGACAGGCGATGGAAGGCGGGCAGGTTGGTGACACTGGGAATGGGCGATATGAGGTCGCCGGGCACCATGACGTCATCGAGAATGTGACTGAGATCGAGCGACTTGAGCGACAGGTTCGAGGCGTCCATATCCTCTGTTGCTACGGCAACCCCACTCTCACGCCGCGTTTGCGCCTGCGCAGTGGACGAGTCCTTTTTACTGCGTTTGCGCGCGGGTGGTTTGGTGGCTTTTGTTGGTGAGGCTGCGGCACTTTTGACTGGAGATGCGGCAATGACCGGTTTCGGGGTACGTTGCTCGTCGTCCGAACTGCTGTCATTGCTGTCATCCGTGTCTATGGTTTCCTTGGACTGATACGTGGTGTTCTTGCTCTTGCGGCCGCCCCCTCGCCCGCCACCACCTCCACGGGCGGAAGCGGTCGATTTCGCTTTGCTTTCCTTTTTGGAAGCCGGTGCAGGTGATTTCATTTGCGCGGCGACATGATTGGGCGTCGAAGCCGCTTTCGTGTCTTTGGCTTTACTCGATGCCTTGGCACTACTGCTACTCGAATGGGACCTTTTGGATTTGCCTTTGGCTTTTGAGGCGGTTTGTGCAGGTTTCTTATTCGTGTTGGTTTCTGGAATGCTTTCACTTTGTGGCGTTGAGGCCGCCGATTTCGAGGACGATCTAGCCTTGGTGGTTTTGGAAGAAGACGATGATTTTGGGTTTGGCGAGAGGAGTGGCGGTGGCGGGTCTGACAATAATTCGGAGTCCTGGTCTTTTTGTACATCATCAGGCTCCTCATTGTGGGCTATCTCATCCTCGGGTTGCGACGACGATAGAGCCAGACCGAACACTTTCTTGTCAGAATACATATCTGATCCGAACACATTGTGATGATGATGCTGTGACCCTGGTGGTCGCATCGAAGGCGAGGTGAGCGGCGACAGCAGTTCCGGTTTCGTAGGTGTAGTCATTTCCATGGCAACGGAAGTATTGTTGCTACCAGTGGCGCCACAGTGAAGAGGCGACACGGCAACGCGGAACCGGTCGTTGACGATGTCGTCGAGGCACTTGTCCAGTCCGTCCGGGTCGTCATGGTAACTGCTTCCGTCTCCACCGCCCCCGGGGCCCGGCGTTTGTTGTGAGACGGGCGTGATGGGTGCTTCGTCTGAGACGACCGAGGTGTCCTGTTGGAAATAGCAACATCAATACATGGCAGTTTAAGTGTTCACAGCTATTTACCTATAAGTGCTAATATATCGGTATGTGTTCTAGTGTTGGTTCTTCTGTTTTCAATACACAAGAACCCATGAAAATTGTTATAACAAAATATTCATTTTCTGTTTCTCTAAATGTAACGACATGTATTTTTGCTAGCCTTTCATAGATCGCTGACATGGTTAATCCGCATCAATACCTATTATTGAATTGTCTTGTCCTATATTAACTGATTGGTTAGCAATCATGTATTATAACTCCGTGTAAGATAACAAGTCTACAAACGAAGTGGTTCTTTCCTGTCAGAGCAAGGGTAGTGACCAATGCGGATTTATTACACCGCCAAAACAGTGACCTTGATCGCAGACATTGACCACACGGTTCATTGTGGCACTCACCTGTACTAAGCTGGGCGCCGTTTCCTTGGACGGAGAAATGTCCATGTTGTTCGACCCGTTGCTCTTTTTCAGCATCATCTTCTTGAGTTTGCCCAGGTTGAAGGAGAAATCGTCGTCCTAGAATAAGAAAGGAAAATGCAATGTATCGTATGTGCAAAAAAATATATAGAATACGCCTTCAATACATGTAGTACGGAGCCAGAAATGAATACGTGTATGCCTAGGTTGCTTTGTAATAATGTTTTTTTTTAATCTTGAAATTAAAGCAATAGGGCTGGACAAGGGCGTTTAATAAGGACTATGGTACCCTCACTATGACGGCACTTCAAATTCACAACTTCGGGCATCTGATAAATGAGTAGATGTTGCAAGGGTGAACTAAGTTTTCAATTTTTATGACTAATCTTTATTCAAATAGAAATTAGCCTTGCAAAAATTACCATTATTGTGTAAAAGAGCTTTCAAATCATATTTTTATATGAACAAATAAACACATTTTAACATTGCATTGTATTTATTTGAGGTTTGAGAATATTGATATCAACTGCTCAAGTAAGACGTCATTTAGACCCTGGCAATAAAAAAAGGAATGTAAAATATATTGTTCATAAGAAAGTAAATGTGAACTTGTTTACTTGTGTTTCATCACGTTTTAGCCAAGGAAGGTTAAGCGACGGCCATTAATGAAGAAAGACTATGACGTCATTGGGAGCTATGAATACATTTGACGGGACCCATTTGACGTTACTTTGCCAACTTTTAATTACAACTTAAAGGATACATCTTAGGAAAATAGCTGGGGCTTGTCAGTCTAAGGAACAATTCGGAATATGACCTGATAAACGGAAATGTATATATTATTTTGACATGAAAACAAGACATTTAAAACAGAAAATGTACCCCCTGTTAAATAGCACTCGTCAAGCGGAAGTGCAAAAAGGCTGAGACATAGACTTAATGAGAACATTTGCCTTAACAACCTCGCAATGAAATTCTATCGCCCTGTTTATATTTTTCCAGGGTACAATATTTTGCTTGAAATGTCACCAAATCAATTGGTTTTACAGTAAGAAACATGAAAATGTTGTTTTTGCATTTCATTTACAGAGGCATTTATCATTTTTTGGCACTTTGTGCTGTATTTATTTGCTTTTATTCAATTCATCCATTTAATGTTAATTATATTATTTATTATTATTTTGGGCGTTTTCTTACGTTTTGGTTTATATTGGATAGAAAAGTAATCGCGTTTTAGTGTGTCTAAATTTCAGCCATACATAAAGGCAAGTCTACAATTATAGAGATGCACAGAAAACAAGGGTCCAACAAACGAATCGGACAAAGTCGGAATTTCGTGACAGAAAAAAAAACCGGTTAAAGAAAAACGTGACACCATCTTTTTATTTCAATATATGTATAACAATAAAGACCAGGTGCCTATGCAACAATATGGTGCACTATGAAACAGGCACAAGGCCAAAAACAAGAGTCTATTCAATCTATGCATCGGTCCCCATTATTTTTTTTTTCGTTCTCATTATTATGTTTTTATTCAAATAATCATTGTGTGTTTATCTTTACTGAACAATATTCAATATTCAATTTGATGCCCTTATTATCTGATCTTATTACTTTCGAGCTGCATTGGTTATTTATTTGTTATTGGTTATGTGCGCTGACTGTTTGTCGATACCTGCTAACAGATATAAGCGCGTGTTATTATGTCAACAATCCTTGGAGGTAGGAAGGCAAGGATCGAATCTAAAGAAAATGTTCGCACTTTTTTGCTACAAGAGGGGGCTGATTCCTATATTGTGCATGCAAATGCCCATCCTCTATACAATATACATTATGGAGTCCGCCGGATTTCTATTTAAGTCAACGGTACCAACTCAACGCGTCGAGGAGGCGACAGTGAGTTGTGTATGCATAGCATTTGCACACCAAAGGACCTCCAGCACAGTGCTCAGAAGGGATCCCTGCTTATTATACCGTGTGGTCACATGATACTTCTAAGGATTGGCAAAGAAATATCGTATGTTTATTATTATTTCCATTTTATCTGTTTACAAGTTATAATCCAAAAGGCTAAAAAAAATAAGTACCACATATGCACCGTAAGTTATGTGACATTTTCATATGATTTCAAGGTATTTCATAATTATTTAACATTTAATACATGTATATTTATGACCAATTTACTTATTGTGGCAGTATAATTGTGTAAGTGTTAAATGCATGTGGGTTTACAAAATGAGGGCAAATCCTTATCAAAACACAAACTAGAATCCAACATAATTTGATTTTTACGCCTTGATGGTTAAGACTTAAAAACAAAGTAAATAGGTCAATATGTTCTAAATCAAATTCATAGGCAGTCATGTTTACGGATGCTGAGAGTTTAATTACTCTGCAACTGTTTTTAATTGAATGCCTTTCAATGACAATCGGTGCTGTGAAAATTGATTTGATGAGCCAATTTGTCTTTGCCACTATTAGAGACGAGAACCTTGAACGGCACAAGCCTCACGCCGCCAAGCGGACAAAGCAGAAGAGCTCACTCGGTAATCAATCGATGACCCGCGAGGAGGGGGAAGGGCATGGGTGCAGACTCATTGGGAGAATAGGTTTAAGGGATTATGAGACACCTATGTTTCTAATTCATTAGTGAAATTATGTTTTTGAAAACCATCTTGATTTAATGATTATACAATTAAATGTTGTTTTCCAACATAAATCTATACAGGAATTCGAAAACAGAATCTATTAGACCAAAGATAGGGAGCTGGTTGTGAGTATTTTCATGTCATCAGTGTGATGGATGGAACGATAGCTTGCATTTCATGTTTAGATCTTTTTGATTAATTAACTCGACATAACAATAACACATTTGATCAAATGAATCAACGTATTTGTACACATAAACCGACATTGTATCACGCTTTGAACTACAAATTGACTTGATGACGTAAAACATCACAAAAAATCGAGGTTTCCAAATAGTTATTCTAACTTAGCATAAATATTATTAAGTTTATTAATGCACCGTTAAGAAGACGGAGTCACGACCATAAGCTGAGTTGTGGGTCGAGTTAGGTAAGTGGCAAATAACAAATCATTAGGTTGTGATTACGAAGGCAATGGTCAATTTACGTTGAGGTCAACAATGGGCTAGTGGGCCCGTATTTATGGCCTTTTTCGTATAGTTATTATACAATGAAGGTTCGAAGTAGATCAAGGAAATAGTTTTTTTTAGATTGTTATCAACAAAATGAAGCCAGTATATATACCAATAATATTGTAAGTATTTTGCCTCGACATAAACAACCGAAATATGTTGATTTGTTTAGACCCCACTACTTATATGAATACGTGATATGCCACCTGGGCGAATACGTCTTAATCGTTATTGCTA
>LQRL01134053.1:13471-25198 GCA_001703475.1 Hydroides elegans | reverse complement strand
AGTCCATACGATAGAGTTTAAGAAAGTCATTATTTTAAACTTTAAAAAATAATAGGTTCGACATTTTCCCTTTTCAGACACTTTTATATATTCTTACGCAAACTCCTCAATTTTAGAAATGAAATTCAAATAATCAAATTTTGATGCAATTAAATATGCACATTATTAATAATATACAATAAGGTCTCAAAAAGAGCCAATAAATGTGAAAATTTAGTGCAAATATTTGTTCAGTTTAGGCACTATATTTTGAGGATTCTCCTAAACGTCATAAACCACGTGACTGAATATTATGGAATTCCCAAAAAAATGAAATTCCGGCAAGTGTCAATTTGGGAACCAGTAATAAATCCCGTTTCCACTCAAAACAGACACACATTTTTGATTTCATACATTGAGTCAGAAACCTTTATCATTTAGTAACTATTTCTGAGTGCTAATATATAAACTGTGTGAGAGTGTAAATGTTTTATCTTTTGATATTAAAATGACAAAATAGACTGACTTTGGAACAGAAAAAAATCAGCTTAAAGCTAGTCTTAGAAGGGCACTTCACGACCAAATAAGGTGTTCCTTTTTACTTGTAGCTACAAAACATTACATATAAATATGCAAGCCAAATGTGGAACACCTTTTTTTATCTTTTGATATTAAAATGACAAAATAGACTGACTAAAGAACAGAACAAATCAGCTTAAAGCTAGTCTTAGAAGGGCACTTCACGACCAAATAAGGTGTTCCTTTTTACTTGTAGCTACAAAACATTACATATAAATATGCAAGCCAAATGTGGAACACCTATTGTAGCTGGAACTCGTGAAGTACTCTTCTAGTCTTACAACCGGCCGTACGGGCATTTGCCCGTATGGGTTCCCGCATCATTTTTCAAATTTGCTGATCTGCAGCAGCCCCGCAGGACACGTAACCTTTTAGTCGCTCGAGTACGGGACACGCACGCGCCCCGTGCACGCTCCGTACGTGCCCCCTGCAGACTGCAGGCCGATTGTAAGACTAGCTTAAAAAGTGAGTGAATCCAAGGAGAAAACGAGTAAGAAAGCGGGAAACACAAATCAACATGTTACAAGAAGCATCACCGATAATTCAAAACGTTTTGCTAGTACACTTTGCAGGTCAGAAAGCTGAGTCTTAGATACCAAAACTCAATCTTGAGTTGAACTACACTATGAGTGATAGCCTCATAACAGACAATGGCATGATGGATGACAATGAATTGAATAAAGACGATGATCTAGACGCTAAAATCTTGACACGGTCAAAGATCTTGTGCCCAGGATGCTACAAGATATTATTAAAACTGTAATACCAAAGATGTTTATACCAACACAAGCGCTCTATTGAAATAGTGCATCGATCGAAGGCCTTCGCTGATATTGACGACATGCGTCAAAGAGACAAAACCAATCATATGCGGATAATTGGCGTTGCCGAAGATGACAATGTTGATGACTAAATTGTCAATGCAACGAGGAAGTTGCAAAAAATTATGACTAAACAAGACTTCTCCTACTTCAGGATCGGCAAAATGAAGTAAAGTGAACATAGGCCTATAATCTTGAGATTAAAAAACCCAGATGTCAAGACTCTATCCTGAGACAAAATGAAACATCAGAACGGATCTCGAGGATAGTAAAGTGTCACTTTTTGAAGACCTTTCTAATGCTAGACGTATAATGCTCAGTGTGGCGAAAGATCACTTTAGGTCAGCGCATGCGCGTAGTAGAACTATGATAATGGGCGGACACCTTGTGAATTGACTGTTCTAATGAACAAAATATGCATTTTATCAGGTGACTTTTCAAATGAACATAAATACAATACGGTACATAGCATTAACCTTTGTAGTATTAATGTGTGCGGCATTAAGTCTCAATCGCACTCATATGAATTCGAGAAACTATAAAATGATCATGATATCATTTATCTGACTTTAGCATTTTTCTGAACAACAGACAGACATTTAGAGCTGCCAGCGGTGAAATAGCTCTTCTAGTGAAGAACAACATTGTGAAATGTACAAAAACGGTTAAAATGACTGACAATATGCTACTTGTGTGCATTGATGAGTCGCTATTTTGATATCAGACAATGCTTGCTGGTATATTTATCCCACATTCTATGTTATCTATGCTTCAGAAGACTGCCTCAATGAAATAGAGTCTGTGCTTATTGAAAACAGAGAAAACTATGAAGTGTGTATTCTAAGTCACTTAGATGCGAGAACTCGAGAACTGCTCATATGAGTAAATTTGTTGAGGACAGATTAAACTATCAAAGATATTTCTTGTCTTATATCGGATATAACCTTCATGCGAGACATCGGGCTCGACATGAAAAGATATTCACAGGACAATAACACGAACAATTACGGTTATAAACTCATTGATCTATGTAAAAATCTGGGGCTGCTTGTAGCTGATGGAAGAGTTGGTAAAGATGCTGCTGTAGGCAATAACACATATAACAACGCTAGTTTAGTGGCTATTGTATTCTTTCCCCTCGTCTTTTGGTGCGGGAACATAGATGTGCATAATGTTATACGCTGTTCCCTTAAATGTGCCAATGTTACTCCTGATTGTGAGCTAAATGATGATAGTATAGACACTGCTGCATTAACATCGGACTATAGAAAACTCAAATGGGATAATGAAAAAGTGCTGCATATCGTTAAGCTTTAAATGATTCTATAATCAATAATATCGAAGTTGATCTTAACAAGTTATCACTAAATAGTGATAACAGCAAGCAGGAGGTAGCTGATGTTTCCATAAGAATAACTCAATTGAAAATAAAAGAAGGTATTCAAATAGATTATTTAAAACCTAATTCAAAAGGCTAGATGATTAAAAAACATTGTATAATGAGCAATGTGAAACCAAAAGAAGGAGTATTTGAATTTACTTAACAAAGTACCTAATACTTGCAACGATGATATTGCAAAGTTAAATATAGATATATTTGTCGACCTTTTTCAAAAACTTGGTAATTCTAGTGAAGTGAGTGATCAATCGGCTTTGTCGTTTAATAATCATAATATTCCTGGTAATAGAGGTCTCAATAGAAGTTTCACTGTAGATGAAATAAGCAAGGTTGTGACTCAATTAATCAAGGGAAATCACCAGGTTATGACTACATTACAAATGAGTTCATCAAATATGCTTTTCCTAAACGTTCCGATACTATATTATGTTATTATTAATGTATTAGTTGGATAAATTATTCCATTTTATAAAAACAAAGGAAAAAACAAAATCCTGATAATTACAGAGGTATTACACTATCTAGCTGTATAGGTAAATTGTTCACATCAGATCTAAATTAAAGGATTGATATGTCCGTAGACGAGTACGGTTTATTGGGTAAAGAACAAACCGGTTATATAGCTGGTTACTCAACCTCTAATCATATCTTTGCAAGTGAGGTATTAGTTAATTTGAACCTACATATTGGTAATTAATCATATTGTGCATAAGTGCACTACAAAAGCGTGTTCGATTCTATTGATAGAGTGTTCATGTGACAAAAGCTCCTATCTAATTATGTTGGTGGACATTTCTTGCAAGTAGACTATAATATCTACAGAGACGCCAGAGAAGTCAAAAATTTAAATGAATGACAGCCTCTCAGTTTTTTAAAAATGCAACGTAGGTTTTAGGCAGGGATAATTTATCTCCAGTGCTCTTTGCAATATATCTGGGTGACATCCAGGAATTTATATAAAAAGATGCAATGGATTATTATATCTTGGTGAAGTTTCAAAATATTTTCTATCTGATGATGATATTGAAATGTTTTTCAAACTATACATACTGATGTACGCTGATGATAAATCATCGAATCCCCGCACGAGTTTCAAAACACAGAATCTTACTGTCAATGCTAATAAAACTAAAGTTGTTATTTTTTGTAAAGGCGAAATGCGACACCAACCGGATTTTGGTTGCAAACTGGAAGTAGTCGACGATTTCGTCTATATTGTTGTTAGAATGAATATAATGGTACTTTGAGCACGTATGAAAGCTTTTCGGACGTCCATATTTGTCGCGGACGTCGAAATGTCGTTGCATTGGCGGAAAACGTTCATATGGGCCCGTTCATATGGGGTCGTAGGTCGTCCTCCCAACGTCACGTCCGAATGCGACGCACTATGAACGACTCTTGCTGAGGGGGTTATATGCCAATGTGTCCTTTGTAGAATGATTGCTCGGAAATAAATAAATAAATGCACTTTAATAAATAAGTAGAGAATATCAAGGAACGAGTCCCTACCAACACTATATCTTGTAATAGAGAGATTGGAAAGGACAGTTAGAAAGTAACATAAGATATCATTGTCGACACAGATAAGCATTTTAAGATTTTATGTTCCAGCTACCAGCTTTAATGCAAATATCTAATAATTCAAAATAAAACCTACAATGATAATTGTCAACATAGAGGTTGGGCAAAATAATTTGTTTGGCTAAAATTATATAATGATTTGTTATAAGTTAGATATTTTTCTAGTATAGCTGGTCCAATCAATGTAGACACGGAAAAAACACTGCAACTTTGCATTTGTCAACAAAGATTGAGCCGTCGAACTTGAATATTTAAAGTCATAATATCTAAATTAAACGAACGTGATTCTAGATATATTTTCAAAACAAAAAAAAACATTTTGCTAGCGTCAAAATCTCACACTTTAAACTAAAATCCGCCTTTATCTCTCGGAATATAAATCAATGGATAGTTATTTATTAATCATAAGTACAAAGTACATTCAATAGACTCAATAAGAAATTCAAAATGAATGTTTATCGTTACTGTTTATTACCTTTCGTACTTATATCATTGATCATTGGCACAATTTTGGATAATAGAATGTCAATCACATGGGATTCATTCTTGACTATAGTAAGTGGCCTGCGCTTTATGGCACCTGGGGACCTATCAAGTAATACCTGGAGCAAAATAGACTTGGAATTAAAGGAAAGAACACGTCATGTGCACTTTGGCCTATTAAATAACATTCCACAACCTAATGAAGCCTCGGAGGCCTATACCGAAATATTGACCTCGTATTTTAAAGATAAATCGGACTTTATTTAAAAAATGCAGTCCCACCCAGTCATACTTCACAAAATCCTAAAACCATCAAGGAGGCTAGATCCCTCAAATCGCTTCGTAAAATATTCAAAACCAATAAAGATGATTCAAAAACGAGAAAATCGCGGAATCCGTGCGATACCACAATGTCCTGATTAAAGAAAAACGACAATCGGATACATCTAACAAGCAACGAAATAATGAAAAACTGTTTAAAACAAATTTTTGGAACTTTGCTAAGCGAGCCTGCATAGGAATAGTGAACAAAAAACACAAAAACCAACATTAACTAAGGATATAGCCGATGTATACTATCCCGCTACATATTCAAAGGATCTAGAATTCGACCCGACCGGCCTCAACTCGTTCCCTTACTTAAGTATACCTACAGAACCCATTAATGTTGATAATTCCCCGTTCAAACCAAAGCACATAAAGGATATTCTATCAAAAAAGAACACTTCCGCTCCAGGCCCGGAGTAGTTTGGGATATCTTAAGTCTACCAGCAGAGATATATATTAACATTACCCTAACAATTAAAGCTGTTTGACCAAAGGTGTTACCAAATAATCCAGCAATGTTGCCCGTAAATACATTTTTGCCCAAACACTCATAAGATATATGTCTAAAGAGCACCTCTCGAAATGTTCCCAAATGTGTTCCCTTTCGAATTTGATCAATCTACAAAACTTTCGAAGGTTGCTCTCCTGCTACAAGATTTCGTGAAACATCTTTTAGAATAGTGTTATATGTTTACGGGTTCATTCAAAAATCTTCAAAAAAATTCAGTAATTTATAGCCAGGCAAGATAACTCATGTTCTCGATTCGCTGCAGAAAACCATTGTCGATGTCAAAAACTATAAGCGTCAATATCATTTGCACAATATCACAATATCATTGCCTTGTTTCTTTGAAATTGACCAATAAATAAATATGACAAAATTCCGAGAATATGTCACCAAGGTATAAGTTGATGCAAATGTCATGGTTAAACAATTCAAACCAGCAAATCGAGAAACAATGCAATATGGAAAATATACTCAAAAACCCAGCAGCAAATTGTGGTCCAAAATTAAGTATTAAATTCAAATGTTAATCGGCAAACATGTGTCTAAAATGATAACGTAAACGAACTGATCTGTGATAATTGTAACAAAATTCCTAAAAGGTGTTGGTCTTATATAAAACATAAACGGGTTGAATATGCAGATGTTTTAACATTAAAAAACAACAACAAAAGAGTTAGGCACTCAAGCGCGAAGGTCCAAGTGAATATTCTTAATAGCTAGTTTGATTCAGTGTTTATAATTGAAGATTTATCTGCTCTGCTCGAACTCGATCCGACCTTGATCTGAACAGGGAATAAACTGTGATGGCTTTAAAGTTTGCACCAACTAAATCCTAATAAAGCACAAGATCCGACACGTTCGCTAGACTCCTCAACGACCCTTCTGAATCTATATGCAACAATTAACATAGTTTTTTACAAACTACAATGCTACAATTATATATTAAGATATTAAAATAGCAATATGTACGGTTTTAGGTGGGCTACATAAATTTAAGTTAAAATAAATTATTAGTTTAACGTGCCTCTATATTGGTTCTTAGATACTAAGAAATGACAGAACAAAAAGCTGCTCACAAACCGTTACAAGGTAGCATATTTAGCAAACAAATATAATTATGGATATTTATTGACAAATAACGTATGTTTATATGATTTCGAGCATTTTAAGTTAGCTTTTCACTCCCTAAACAACTTTATTTATAAGTGATTGAATAAGACATATATTTGTAATTGGATATTTTTGCAAAGGATAATACAGTTTTAAACATTGACATATTAGACTTTACACATTACAAAAGTTAAGTCCAAACTACAAACTGCTTAAGGTATCTTTTGCATTATTAATTTTGCAAATAAATAGCCGATAAACACCAAGAGTGCCATATATATAGAGTCTATGTCGAGTACCCTATTATACGGTAGTAATTAGGGGTGTGTTCCGGGATCCTTTTCTTCGGGCCGGGCCGGGCCGGTTATTTTGGGCCGGGGAAATTTTGAACAACGTATTGTATATAAGGATTATATATGCATATTTGCAGTGTTGATCATTTATTTCAGGACTAATAAGTGCAAATACTTACACATTTTAGTGCAAATATTTCTTTCCCAAAAATTTTTAGGAAATAGTATCAAACAATAAAACCCCGTCATTGTTTACACTATATCCTCGCCTCAGAAAAAGGTGGGGATTAGTGTCAGTGATTTCTTTGCTTCTAAATCACTGGATGTCTTGAAAAATATTGGAGTTTGGTAACGTGGTGGCAATGCAAATAAAATGATTATGTATTAGACGTGTTTGTATCGAAACAAATTTTACTCGAATAAAAACGGTTCCCGTTCACAAACAAATACCCCACCTTATTTGGTTGAAAGAATCAACTTCACCCTATGCCCGAGCATAGGTTTTCACAAAGCAAGCTCACATATGCGTTTGGTCTAAAAAAATGGTGGTTCAGTTTAATACTAGGGGTGGGCCTGAGCACAGATATTGACCGTTGACCCGTCATAGCACAGGTTTTTAATTTGATGCAGTTGTTGATTGGTTAATACTTCACTCCTCATGGACGATTTTTATAATTTACGGAGCAAAGGCTATAACAAGCCTAATAACTTAAGCGACCTTATCCTAGGTCTTTGAACTGAGAAGATACAATCAATCACTGATCCTTAATAAACCACACAAACCTATAATCAAAAGGATGATTCTTTTGAATGTGAATAATAAATGCTAGTTATTTGTTAATCACGTTTTAAAATTGAAAATTCTTAATTTGACAATGATTCGGCTTTATGAGTAACGTCTTATTTTGCCACCTCGTATCACCTGATCCATTAATTCAGTTGTGATACACATGCGACAGAACCGGTCATAAATAGACAAAACAACAACATGGACTGGACATTGTGTACATAAGTGACACGATACAAATAATCCATCGGCACCTTTTGCAAATTTAAGTGTTGGAAATTTATTTTGCTATAAAATTGCACTTTTTTTGCAAAAAAGTGTAAAACTATTTACAGTTTCTCAGCAAGATTAGTTCTAAGTTAAATTATCACCACTGTATGTATATACATATGTATGCATGTACGAATTAGTGTGTTTTTATGAAGAGTGGAAAAAGAGGGCTATTTCAAAGAAGCGTTTGATTCATTAGAAAAAAAGCAATAAAACTTAGGTAAAAATAACACTTATCTGCAGATCAGAGTAAATGACACTGGATTTCGAAAAGAAATATCTATTAAGAATATTATGTGGAATTACCTTGAGATCCTTTCTCTGTTAAATCACGATATCAACACAACCTAAGATTAATGCAAAATGGCATCATGAGTATAGCGCTTAATGTCACAGTCCCTATAAGATCTATTTCTTCTTTGAAAAAGATGATATTGTCTGCATGCCTCAATTTGATGCGAAATCATGCAGCGCTTGCAATAACTCTGGCTATGGACGCGCTCAGACGAAATGTTAGTTCTTGGTATACATAGAATATGCGCCGCCAATTTACCAAGTATCGAAAATTGAAGTTAGGATTCGTTTAGGATAAAAGCGGTTCTGAACCCGTTGCGATTGAGGGCTGTACTTTATTTTTCGTGACTGTTTCCTTAGCTTTTGTAAATGATGACTTTGGTTCAGCAATGCCCGGTTCGACGTTTGCAATATCTACAGTGATATAATAACACCCGCCTATGCCACATTTGGGGTCAGAATGTACCTATGAGGCTTTGCCTTGTCTTATTTATGCGTCAGATGCGCAAGTTAAGACCTTAAAGCACGACTTTTCGTTATTGAAAAACCTCATAGCACACATTATTTTACAAATGACGGTTTTCAACAAATTGTTCATCGGTTTTCAAATGTGACTTAGGATGTTTTACCATATAACTGTATATAAAGAAATCTTACTTAGTTGTTTTAAATAAAAGCCATCTTTTGACGTATCCTAGGAGTACATGATAAATTAACGTTGTTCAAACAAACCCTGCTGCATAAGAGTAGTATTAGATGACGATTTTACACTATCTTTAGACTAATTACTTTGTTTAAGCTCGAAATTAAAGTGATACTTGTGATATAATGCAATAGTATTATTTTAATATATCTTCGTCATTTTAAACATCCTCTTTATTGGTATGGTTTACCATTCCTATGACATTTCAATTTAAAATTCAAGGGTATACCATTATTCTATACGTATATCGCTGTTAAAACATTGATTTTGTCATTCAATTTTTGGACCGCAATATAAATACACTGGTATAAATGATATAACTTAAAATATATAAGATAAAATGTATTTCATTGTGTCGTTTTAATTCATTGTTTGATATAGCAATTAAATAAATTTTTAAGTAAAGCATTTTGATAAATAGTAACAATATCATTATAATTCACTGTTATTTCATCTTGAAATATTCATCTATCATATTGGAAAAACATATCTAGAAGTTTATCGTTATTTGCAAGTTACATGCATACACATGCTCTGCAAAGACATAGAATAGGATCAAAGATTAAGCCGTCGGCTTTACCTCCCATCTTAAAATACTGTCTTTTTACTTGATAATCTAGGGCTTCTGGAAACACGTAAAGTTTTCAAATACTGTCTTTTTTATTTTGATGTAGTCAACATATATAGTTCGGACTCCATACATAATTAAGATTTTGAAGTACATTTTGAACAACGCCTCACTTAAGTATTATTGTAAACCTCGATTAATATATAAATGTGATATAATTTTAATAAACAACATATTTATTACAATATGACATGTATAAAACTTTTATTTTATTTATTTCGATTTTTTTATCTTTGAATTACTATAATTTATAGTGTGCCTTATTATGCCGTATTCCATTCTACACTGATAGCATTGTTTATCGATGGCACCGCCTCAATCCCATGCAAATTGTGGGCAAAGAGTGCATGTTCTGTGCAAAATGAAATATTATTTGTAAGAAAAGTTTAAAACATACCCGTATTAAATTTAGATATGTTAAACTTCAATAGAAAATAAAGATTTTTTATCGCGGGCATCTATTATTAATATAAAGTTTGATTTCACATCTTATACATTTGTTCTTATAGTGGATCTTCGGCTCCTCATGCTCATTTCCAATTCCCATACATTAAATGAGCACACAGTAAGGATCAACTATGTGCCACAAAAGGGGTAAAAGTAACTGCCGTGCCAAAAAAGGCATCCATGGCATTAACGCCGCGTTTTTGTTAAAATAACTTTTGCCAAAGTTCGGTTCCCGTTTAGTCTTAACCGTTACTCAGATATTCTCTTCTTTCAGTAGGTACATCAATCTAGAATTTGACTTTGTCGCGAATTTCAGCTGCTTTCAGGGCTACCTTATCGGGTGTTGCCTCTTTCTCTGCAACGTGTAGAATTCTTGAAACGCGGATCAAGAAAACTCACAATATCAAGAAGCTGTCGAGTTTGGTGTCTTGGTAGCGCTTGAACCAGTCTTTGCTAATTTTTCTTTGCATACATTGATACGTTTGGAGTTGTCCAGTGAAATAACAAAAAACGTCCTATAGTTTGGCTGCCGGTAGGTGATTTTTCCTCAACAATCGCATCTATTTGGTAAAAAGATAGCTTAAGAAAAGGATCTGCATCCTGGATCTTGATCTTCCAAAACATCTAGATATTAACTATTTTATAAATACTCTGATACTCGCGTCACTTTTATTTAATGCACGGCCTATACAAAAATACACAAATCAATAAATTGAATATTTGTTTATTCATATATCAAAAATGTGTTTATTATTTATATATGACATGCATTTCTTTATTCAAAACACATTTTTTATGCTAATCACCAATTTGTGGCTATCTTCGGAGTTCAAAGTAGATCACGAAAACAATAAAGCTCTGTATAGTCGAGTTCTAGTAAGGTAGAAACATCACTCCGTCGTAGCAATTGCAGCTTCGTGTTGCTCAAGAAGGGGATAAATCATGTCGAGCGTAGAATTCCATCTGGTTTCGACATCAACTTTGAGGTTACGTTGCTGTAGCTCTAAAAGCGAATGTCTTTGCATCAGAATTGTGCTGGTTTTGCTTAAATGATGAAAAATGTGTCTATTTTGCGTGTCCTGGATAGCAGCTGCTGGAATTATCCACGTTGTTCTGTGAGATTTAGGCAATGCTTACAACAACCTAATTGAGTTTTTGCCCTGTGCGATTTGCAGCGACAATAATATTTGCGACTTTATCTGTAACTTGGTTGTCCAGTACTCTTATCTTAGAGTAAATCCACGCATAATCCAGTCGACGTTAATGAAGTGACCAGCTGTTGTAATGTTCCTGTGGAAATCAGCAACTCTACAGTCACAATGTTTATCAATTTACACCAACATCCTATGCGTTGTCATAGCAACCGAGTTAGAGGCTCTACACTGTAAGCTAAATGTGGTCATATTTCGATGATTTTAGTGGACCGGGGGTGACTCAGTGCAACGTTTGCACACGTTTTGAGTTTTGTATCTTGTCTCCTATGAATTCTTTTTGTTTTTAAAAGGGGATAATTAAATA
>LQRL01134037.1:5418-17727 GCA_001703475.1 Hydroides elegans | reverse complement strand
GATAGATAGATAGATAGATAGATAGATAGATAGATAGATAGATAGATAGAGAGTGAGAGAGAGAGAGAGAGAGAGAGAGAGAGAGAGAGAGAGAGAGAGAGAGAGCGAGAGAGCTAGATCATTTAAGAAATTTATCTCGCACGATTATTTTTTTTTTGTGTGTTTTGTTTACAGGCGTCTTTTATGTAAAAGACATGTAGAACTCTATAAATAATGTTCATGAAACAATCAAGAAAGTTTCCATTAGGTTGTATAGGTATAATTTATGTAAGTGAATTTAAAAGAATATCACTTCAAATTACGAGAAACTGCCAAAATATTAAAGTATAAAACCATTTTCAATTTTATATACATATATGTGCATTACTTTACGGTATAGTGAATCGTCCCTATAACAAAAAGTTTATGTCAATTAAATCAGGATCAGACACTATAAACAAACACCCATAATCCGGTCAAATGACTCACATGACTCATCCTTAAGTATATTTATGAGCAATCATTCTTCGTATGGTCGATTGAAGTGCATGAATAAATATGTAAATAGATTGTATATGAATAAGAAGAATTCGTTAACAGGTTTTATGAACTTATCCCTTCGAAGAAAAACGGAGTATGTCCATATTTGGTCAGATCCAGATTAGTTCCGGTTTTGAGCTCATAACATTTATATCGCATAAATTTTAGTATATATTAGTTTAAATGGGCGTAGTTATTTGACGAAAATTATTTGACCTGAACTAATATTTCACAAGGGTACCAAAAACTAAATAATCGTAAATGTATTAAAATCTTCTTGAACAGGATTAAATTACTTAGGAATATAATAAGATATCATAAAATATTCACGTATTTTGTGTATATTTCGCACAACTGCCTGTTATTAATATAAACTTCGATCAATTATCAACCGTCCTGCACAACCCACCTAGAAGGCCTGTCCGGTTTATTGCTAGGATAATCGGCATTTAGTTGAGAGGAATATGATCTAGGAGCAACTGCGTAGTTGTTGAAATTCTGAAAAAAGTATATTGACGGTCATCTTCATATGATTCGGCCTAATTTTGAGTCATTGTATATTGCTATAAAATGAAGTTAAAACAAAAAAAAAACATCATTGTAAAAATAAATATGAAATTCCAATTCAAAGCGCATTCTTGTCTACTTTCAACAAATGCGGTGCTTCTCAAGCTGAATAAGGTTCGATTTGAAACATAAATTTTCTAAAAATATATCTAAACTAATGATAGTGACAGCAAAAAATATAAAATATATTTTTAGATACCAAATACCAAATCGTTTTTGTAGAATGACCTTTCGCTATATACATGTAGTCTTAACATTTTTATTCTGAATTTGTTTCGGAACGCCTCCGTTGCAATGTCGCTTCGCGCCTTTTTGCCTCGAAGACTTGGTCTTGTCAATAATGCTGCGACCACCGGCCAGCGGATTACAAATATAATATAGTCAAATCAATAAAGCTGGCGATGAATAAATTTCTATATTTTCTCTCAGTTTCGCAGCGATTTTGGTCGGTTGCCGCAGCATTACGATGCGACGGATAAAAACGACAATGTATTCGACGAAAATACATTACATATTGCTGACAAAACCATTTTTTCATATAGCCTCAATTTCACGACGTTGAGCGACCTGTAGTCAACTGAGAATATACAACACATATACTGTACGTGTAAGCCTGTGAATCAAGAAAGTGTGATATATTTATCGGTATTATCGCCTCAACAGTTGGAGAACTGTTATTCTGGCTTTAATTTAAATCTACAGGCGCGCGCCCACTGATAAGAGTACGAGTACGAGAACGAGAACGAATACGAATGCGAGACGAAATTTGGACGTTGTTTGCAATGTTTAACAAGTGTGTTAGTTCAAGTTATTGGTTGAATGTCGTATAATAGAAGGGCACCCCACGACTTAATTTTTGGAAAGTGTTAAATTGCGCATCAAACCAATTGATACATTGAAATATACAATAATTAATCAAATCTAGAAGAGCAATTTTTGCAAAAAGGTGTTCCTATTGTTGTAACTAGCTGGTCTCATTGCGCTCATCTAGACAGCTAGAATCCGGCGAGAAACACATTTTGTGAAAAGTAGTTGAAATAGTGTTATGTAATACAGATTTTTGCTATCATTTCTATTTAGAACGCCTAGCTATATGATTTTGATTGAAAATAAATTAACATTTTAGATTGGATTGGTAAAAAAAAGAAAAAAAAAACTGTTCCATTTATTCTTGTAGCTAGATCGCATTTTTCGAAACTGTGTAGCAAGATCAATTTCCTAAAGAACCACCTTTTTTCAGGAACACCTCGTGGGATGCTCTTCTATAAAAGGTATGTGTTTTTTAAATAACAACACACATAGTTGTTAAACATTGCAAACAACGTCCAAATTTCGTCTCGCATTCGTATTCGCTCTCGTTCTCGTACTCGTACTCGTGTCAGTGGGCGCGCGCCTTACCTCGGGTTTACGAGGTTCGACTTAAATTTTAACAAATCAAATAGAATAACGCTAGACAATTAAGCACAAAATGTATAAAGATGATGTTTTACTGAACAGCATTTTTATCATGGTTGATTTTTAAATGATATTTCTAAAACAAGATAAACTGTTCTCTTAAATATGCATTTCGTAAAAATCGTACGACAGAGAATCTATAACGCCAGTTATAATTTTTCAACAATCTATTCGTTTATTTTTCCACAATATAAATCTCAAAAATGACGCGAGCACCTTGAGTGGTTTCTTAAATGTCAGTTTTAATAACTTTTTAAATAACAACCCCTTCATCCGAATGACGTCAGAAGGATTTCCCTCATCAAGACGGAGAAACCCCTACAAAATATATTAAATGACCCAAAGACGCATATATACTTAATGAAAATAAAACCAGAATGACGTCAGAAGGATTTTCCTCTTTAAGACGGAGAAACCCCTACAAAATATATTAAATGACCCCAAAGACGCATATATACTTAATGAAAATAAAACCGCGCGGGAATAGGCGCAATATGCCTGAAAGGCCCTTTTGAAAATTACATAGTGAAAATAATAGCCTCTGACGTCAATCGAGCTATTGAATATTCATAAAAGAAAAGTTCGTCGTCCAATCAGAAGTTAAAGCTTTGGCCACGTGATGCTAAGGTGACATCATCGCCATATATCTATTTGGAAAGTATTAACCTGAGAGGCAATATAGAAAAGTGAATCAGAGAGGACACACATATAATAAATGATAAAATATATTATTATGCATAAACGAAGAAAGATTTATTAGTATCATTGTATTTATTTATAACAAAAGCGATATAAAGTAAAAGTAAGAAAAAAAGGTTGATATAAAAGAAAAAACGAGAGGATACTGTTCGAAAATGATGTTCAGGTACATGTTTAAGACTTTTTCTTTATACACAATACTGTTTTTTTAATCATGAAAAATCAAATGTATGATGAAAAAGAATCACAATGACACAGAAATTATTTTTTGGCTTCACTATGTTATACAACACACACTGATAACACATTTTATATTGCTTATAAATCGTTGCGAAAAGTATTTTAAATAGCAATTTCTTACACTTTGTAACGATGAATGATCACATTTGTCTCTCATCGGAATCAATTTATATGACATACCTTATGCATATGATCCATATTTAAACTATAATACACAAAGTAGTAACCTTTTAGTAACCTTATATGAAAAAAATACATACAATGTACATTTATATATCTTTTTTTTCTCAGGTCGACCAAGGGCGCATCGAAACAGCGGCGGGATCTCATCAACTGCGAGATCACTCAGATCCGAGATCTCCTGCCCCTTCCGGAATCCGCCCGCCAGCGCCTGTCGCAACTGCAGATCATGTCCCTTGCCTGCTGCTATATCAGGAAAAACTCGTACTTCAGCAAACGTGAGTATAAACTTACGATTTTTGCCATAATTTCTTGTTTAAAATGATATTTCTTTTGTTTTGTATGTTTCTAGTGAATAACTTATGCCAACTATAGTTTACATGTGTATGAATTAGGTTTAATATGAAACAAAGTGACTGGTAATTGATTTTAGGAAAAAAATGTTTCTTCGAATGAATTAAAATATTATCAGTTATGTATATGTTGGCAAAACTTATAAATTTGGATGATGAATAGAGATATGTATGACAAATTATCGTTTACTGTAAACGACAAAGAAAGTCAAGTAGTTATTACATGTGCCCACTATCTCCTTGTAGGTTTCGATCGTTTTCAATTTTATCAATCTCCATTTTTCATGACATGCGCTTGATGAAAACTTACGCATAGCCCTATTTAGCTACGTAAAGCTTACAGTTTGCCAAGTGTTTCAAGTACCAAAGGATGGTACGGGTGTTTGGACTGCTCTTGACTGATATTCAAAATCGTTATGAAACAATGATATTCAGGGATAACTCTTACTTTTTACCGGTCGTCGGGCGCCACTGATAAAAAAGAATCTTGAATGGTTAAAAAATACCATAAAGCGGTATATCATAAAAGATCTAGATAGTTCGCTTTTAAGTTACGCTATTTTAGTTTATATGCAAACACTATACCCATTTCATAAAAAAATAATAGTTAAAAAAAAGTTTCCTAACCGTTTAGTTGAATCTTTGCCAAAACCCCTTAGATT
Source organism: Hydroides elegans (assembly GCA_001703475.1). NCBI lineage: Eukaryota > Metazoa > Annelida > Polychaeta > Sabellida > Serpulidae > Hydroides > Hydroides elegans. The sequence goes on along the minus strand of LQRL01134037.1, from coordinate 13,052 downwards.
TTGTTAAGTCATTGTGGGGTGGAAAATATTGCATGCAAAACAGGGTTTAGAAAATTCTGTCTAGATGTGTCTGTGATTCATCAGAAAGAAGTAACCTTCGATGCTATGAAATTAAAACTTCAACCTCCACTGAAATTAAATGCAACTAATGATATAAGCACGCAAATTTATTATTTTACATTAATATTAAAATAATTGTGTTGATGTTTTGCCAGGAAAATGAAAAGAAAGAAATAAAGGGTCATGTACATTAATGCAATATCTTTATAAAGCACATTTGTGCAAGGGTATCTATAATGTTTCACGTGATATCGTAAATACTCGCAGGTGTATTATAAGGCATTTCATCATCAGCTAAAATAAGATATTACCTATATAAGTCGATAACAATCTAATATCCTGGATCTTAAGATAAGGTATATCGCTACTTATACCGCTTATCCCTTCTTATAAGTACATATTAAGATATCTTAATTATTACGGATGTGGAATATATTTCGCAACCTGAGTCGGGGGGCTTTAATTGTTCGGGGGTCTTATATCCTGTTTCGATATACAAGAAAGAAAAGCACATAAATATCCCTTTATCATCATTACAATTATTACAATAAACAGTTAAGACAATTTTCAATTGTTACCGATTTCACGCGGTCATAAATATATTTCAAAATAATACTAAAATAGCATTTTTCCTCATTAAATATGTCTATGTGATATTTAACAGGAACCCACTTCGATAAAAATGCTTTCGGTATTGCGAAATATTTGGCCTGGGGAAGTGTTGGCAACAGCATGCAGTTGTTCTGCTCTGAATAAGATTTATGGGGACTTAAAGGTCGCTCAAATTGCCACAAAATGGGAATATCCTTGGTGTTGAACACAATAACACATGTCCATATTTTTAATAACCTATTTGATTTATAGGGTATATTTATCAATGATAAGAATTCCCGTCACCTTTACATTTTTTTTATCAAATGTTGATTAAAAAAAAATATTTAACAAATCTAAATTTATATAAAATCTTATTTGCAGTATTTGGCAGCCCGAAAATGAACCCGCAGATTGGCTTCGAATTTTCTCAGGTAAAAAGTTATATATTTTAAAATTATTGGCAGAACATTAATTTAAGGGGGGGGAGGGTGAATAAAAATTCGTTGCAGTATTGACGGGGTATAACAAAACAGTAACAGAAAAACCTAGACATCATTATACCGATAGTTCATAAAACACCATCAAGGCAATTATTTATTTATGTAAATGTTATACAAACCAAAATTGTCTGCGGTAGAAATACCTGGGTTATTCAGGTCCCTTCTTAGTATAAAATCAGTCACCAGAACGAAGCCTTATATTACTTGTTGGCACATGACCAAACGTCTTTACAAAAAGCAAAAACCGCTTGAGGCCAATGTTTGAATATGTTTCTGTTGCGTCGAGCGTCAAGCGAATCGCGACAAGCGAAAACATAAAAATAGAAATATATGTATTTAATTAAATGAACAGGCATAAACGTTTTTACAAATGTTTAATATAATGCTTCTCTAGAATAAAAGTTTTGAAAATATGTCGCACCATATGTGTGAAAAACGTCAAATATATCGATTGCATGCTCTATTCGCTTTATACGCGACACGCTTCAAATATATGTGAACATATCTTAAGGCGTTACAGTTGGCTGGGCTGTAAAATAACACAAAATGGGGTCCTCTTATTTTTCGGCCTTCTATGTGTCAACACACATATTTATTAAGGAATGAGTGATTCGGAAAACATAATAGTATAGAGGAGGCTACAGTATATGTAACTCTGACGTCAAGAGAATGGAAACGCCCAAAGTGGATGTATAAAGGTCTTATATGTATTTTCCCATATACTCAAATTATGATTGTGCTTTATTACAAAACATGTAATTGTTCTTACTTCCCGTCTTTGTCCAAGATTGGCCATATTTTAGGACACCTGTAATAATGAAACTTTACCTTAGACTCTTATTATTTTTCATTAACTGTGCTATATCGAGATAACTCCTCTTTTGTTTCATAAGCAGAAGAGTTGGAATAAACCGGGGTTCTGTCCTACAATGCAATGTATAGAGTTACCACTTAATAAAAGACAAACCCCTACCCAGCAATTAGCTCCTGAGTTGTTTTTCAACCAATTATGACTTTAATTATCACAAGAGCAATTTTCACCATTTTTTCTTATATCTAGTGTCAGTTTTTCTTTATATCTGTAGGCGATGAGCGGTTTCCTGTTAATAACCAACAAGGAGGGCAAACTATTGTACATTTCCGAGAACGTCACTGAATTCCTGGGGCATTCCATGGTAAGTGCGAACGCGGAACTACATACACGTCAAGGTTCGCCTTTTAAGTTTTAGATAAGACGCAACGTTTGGCGTAAGACAAAAGTATCCTTTGTCGCGGTCGCGTGTTTCTTTCGTCGCATTTAGGCGTGGCGATAAGCGTTGATAATACTCCAGCGCCTGTAAGGAGATTCAGAAAATAAAAAAGTACTTATGCTCTCGCATATTTACGTATTTACGACATGTTACGCCTTCTTTCCGGGTGGATATGAATATATAAAAATATATATCAATTAACGTCATGGTAATTATACTTGATTGGCGTTATGAAAAGGAAACGTTTAATATACTTGATTCTAGTTCATAATGATCCGATAATGATGGAATATGACGAAGAGCAATAGAAAAACGCTTAAAAATACGCAAAAACCCAGAGAATGTCACAATGACGAAAAATATTTGTGAATGAGGTGATAATAACTATATTGGTGTTAGACAGTATTTTCCGCTATTATCTACGGGAAACACCCAAGTTATTAAGAAAGGTGACAGTGAAATGGGCGTTTCCTAGCAATTCATCATCGAAAGTCATCTTAGCATTCAATCAATGGCTATTTTGACCAGTTAAATAACAAATTGTCTTGATATCAAGGCATTTTCACTTTCACATATTCAATTTCTAAGACGTCATTTGAATTAGTATGGTCAGATAATAATCGGAAAAAATATATCATAACTGGCGCGAACTTATTACTTAAATTAGCTCATATATCCTGATTTTAGGTCGATATGCTCACCCAAGGCGACAGTGTCTATGACATCATTGACAAGCGGGACCATAGCAACGTGCAAACGCAGTTGCAAAATGTCACGCTTGGTGGCGCCACTGAGAACGAGAAGACGTTCTTTTGTCGAATGAACGTCTCGCGAAGTTTGAGGCGACAGGGCGGCTATGGTGACCATAAGGTAATTTGAAATATTAATCATGATGACGAATGTAGTATGTGTTAGTTCAACAGTTTTTTTTAATATAAAATAAAAGGTACATATGTTTATACGCCGATCCCCTTAATAAAAAAACTGTAAAAGTTTAATAGTTTATTCATGTTAAACAACTGCTCAAATCATCTTAATGATAGGTGATGTACTGTCGCGGACACTACACGCAGTCGCACGAACACTACGGCAGCCAACCCGTGTTCGTTACCACGGTGACGCCCCTGGTTACCCCGGATGTCAAGGACAGTGTGCTGCAGAACAATACAATGATTTTCCAGTCCGTGCACAGCCTCGATATGAAATTCACCGAGCTCGCTAAGAAGTGAGTATATTTTGGGTGTTTTGTGTTTGTGATTTAGATCCTCCGTTCCAATCCTTTGGTGAAATGTTAATGTAAATTATTAGCGCCACATTTTGTTATCGAGATATAGACACTGTTAAATTAATGCACTAACCCCAACACTAACAACTTTTAAAAAAGATTGTAAGATGACTAGTCGCTTAAGTATTCAATCGGTGATTTAATCAGTTTCGAGTCTCTGTACTTTGGTATTATTAATGTTTCTTTGGTTTGTCAAGAGGAGACGTCACTCTTATTACAATGACAGTGAAACGACACATTATAAGCAAAGAAAACAAAAATTAACAAAACTAAATTTAGTGGTTAACATGTAAACAAACCCGATGTGTGGGTTTTATGCATCAACAACATTTAAAACGCAATTGTAGTTTTAAATTACATTGTTTACAAAACTGACCGATTTCTTCAATATACCACGCATTTTGAATGACGCAACAATAAATTAGAAATTTGTCAAAAAAGGACGGTCACTCAGCCTGAAAAAAAAAAGATATTATAAAAATAAGATTTAAAATACTTATATAAGTGCAATTTCGTTGTTTCAGTGGTGAGTTCCACTTGGGCTACGATGAGGAAGAAGTGAAAGACAAGTCGTGGTATGAGTACATCCACCCAGAGGACTTGGGCGAGGCAAAAGAGAAACATTCCCAATGTAAGTTGATATTTTCATTGTACCTATATAAATATGATTTCCATCATCGTTATAACTGAATTTTTAAAATTCTTTTCACCGTCACATTTTGTAAACATTTAAACTACTTATCTTTATTAATCATAAATATAATTATTGTTCATTTTTATATTTTTTTTTTTAGTTTGTCTAATTATATATTTTTGTTTTATCCAGTGATCAAATCGAGCCACGAGATGGGCTGCATGCTGACAGTGCGCATGCTCACCAAGAGTTTCGAATGGAAATGGATCAACATCGTCATGTACATCCGCCAGCCGTTTGTCTGTGACGACACCGACCCAAACATTGTTTGCATCAACCAGATGATCCACGAATCAGAAGCGCAGCATTTCAAGATGCAGAGCCAGCTGTACTCATCGCATATCGCGCGAAGTCCAGAATTCTTGACAAGCTCCCAAGAAGCCAGCCCGCCGCATACGATTACCCAGGTTCCCATGGAAACCGGAGATGCATATACTGCCGGGTCACAGGTCAATACTTATGGCGGTGGGGCGCAGCAGGTGTATTACCAAGGCGAATATGGCGTTGCCACGACGACGTATCAGAATCTCAACAAATCACCCATGGCAACCACTGAAGTGCGCTCAACGACGAATAGCTCCATGTCGATGTCTGAGAGCAGCAGTTCCGATAGTGACGCATGGGAACCGGTTACTAAGCAGGTGCTTGCCAATCGTCTGAAGAGAAAGATCGAGAATGGGCAGCAGCAGCCGAAGCAGCCTTGCAAGCCAAATAAGAAGGTCCGCTACACAAGCGAAAGCAACGGCAGTCCCAACCTGAACGACGTGATGCCTTTCTTTAACTCGACTTTACTGAGCAATATCCAGGGAAGTGGTGTCAGTATTCCGACTGCAACACGCGGTGGCGGAGAGCTGAACATGATGATGCAGGTCGCCGAGACACCCGTTTATGCCCAGCTGAAAAACAGCGTCGATCTGAAGGTCAAGAACCCTGATGTAATCATGCTGGCAGCCGGAAGTAACCCGCATTCCCCGGGACCACTCACTCCTGAGAGCATCATCTCTGACGGCGGAGCACGATCTCCACAGCAAATGACGACAACGCTTTGTGGCAGCACTTCTCTGACGGTAGATGTCACTGAAGCCGCTTTGGTTCCGCCTTCGATTCTGACACCTGATGCGTCACCCATGAACTCCCCGGTTCACGTGGTTTCTCATGGCAGTCCTGAGCAGTGCGTTCCTTCTATTATTGAAGACCTTGAAGAGGCACTCTTGAAAGAAGACCTGGAGCCGATGCACGTTCAGCAACAGAAACCAAAGCAAGTCAAGATGAGCCCGGCCGCTAATCTTCCTGAACTGGATGCTCTCTGCATTGACAGCTTCTTTGGTACTTTGGAATCACTCTCCAAGACCATATCACTGCCAGTGCAGAAGGACCTACCCAGTCCAGTCAGCGTACCGATCACCATCAAGCAAGAAGTCATTGAAGATCTAGAATTCACCGACGACATGAAGGCTCTTCTTGCCGACGGCGAAATCGCCAATCAAATGGCATCCGTAGCTGATTTGATTCTCAACATGGCGGCGCACAGTGGAAGTGACGTCATGGCTGCTTTGCCGGAAGTGAAGATTGAAGAGGATATGGCGACGGTTCCCGTGCAGATAAGCACCACGGCTGTTGGAGGTGTGAGTGGTGGGAACCCTGCCGATGACCTCATCCACGAGTTGCATCAACTCAATCAGTTGGCCGCATCGTCCGCACCAAGTTATGGTGAGTTTCGTTTTAGAAAATATTTATTCAAGTTCATATTGTTCAGAGTTCTTAAGTCTAATTTAATTGTGATGAGTAAATATATTTTTTAATATTCGTAAGATAACTAAGTTTACTGTTTATTTTTAAATCAGAACTTATAAGAAAACTATTTTTGTAAACGTGTATTAATACTGATTATACAAGATTTTAAGTAATTTATACAAAAGCGAGAATCCGTACATGCATCATACTTATAGGATTATATCTAATGAATTATATCATTTTGTCTGTTAACAGGTGAGGAGGACTTTGCAACCGCCATCTTCAAACAGAACCTGTAGGTCATGTGACTTACACAATTTCATTTTTCTCCTTGTATGGCATATTGTCACATTAAAAGGAACTCTATGACATAGTTAATGTCAGCATATACCCTGGTTATACATTCCCAAAGAGGAAGACGCAGCGCGGTATGAGTGCAGCTTCCTGAATTGCAATTGACTTTCGATATGTGGGCGTAGCAACGGTGTTGTTATGACAAAGGTCGCATGGTATAAATGCACCTTTTTCGAGATATCTCAATAGCAATAACTAATTTGCATGTGAGGCATGGTATTAATGTCTCACAGTAAAATATTGCGGCTGTAATATTGCTTTATTTCTTAGATTTAAGATTTTACTTAGTTTGACATGGTATTAATGTAAACTATTTAAAAGACATGACGTCATTTTATACTCTATATTGTGTTATAAAACTAGCAATATTGTCTGAAATGTGTTGTATTATATTATGTAATTAACAACAATAGAAAGAAGAGTATGTATAAAATTGCTTTGGGAAAACCGTACAGTGGAATGTATCCAAACCTTATTTTTCGTGTTGGTCTTTGACCCTTTCGGGATGGCTTGTAAGCCATCTATTAAGATATCACATCGACATTGTATTTCTTAACGTCAAAGATTTAAGGCTTATGAATAAACATTTTCAGGGTGGTTTGTGCATATAATACCTATATTCTTACCATAATAACTGTTATTATTGATAACTGAACATGACATTCGTCGGTAAAAACACCTGCTTTTGCTCAAAGTTTTGTATAAAATTGCGTTTTATCTAACATCTTACCTTAATTTACGCTTTTCCTGGTTTGTGAAAACTGTAAAACATGATCCTATGGCATTTAAGTAGTTAGGTCTAATCATTCTAATGCTATTATATAGACAAAGTAATCTTTGCTGTAATTGTGAATTTGTATTTTTTGTGACACAATTTTATGACGAAAACCATATTAGTGGTTCAAGCCTTTGTCATTTGGTTGGTGAACACTGTGTTATATGAATAATTGTAAATATCTAATCTGTTCATTGATATATATTGAAATTTATGAAATGTGTAAATCGTATCAATGGAAATCTCTTAAATATTTGAATATCCATAACATATTACTTTGAATATGCCTTATCTATATCTGTGGAAACCGAAAATATTCAATTGGACCCTCAAAATTTAAAATCCCCTCGGATGATCAAATAGAGAAGAACAAGTATATTTTAATCTG
>LQRL01134003.1:3228-13540 GCA_001703475.1 Hydroides elegans | reverse complement strand
TATTTCAACCAAATTAACCCATGTAAGCAACACACCTTATTATTTCATTGCTACATATGTTTATTTTTAAATAAAAATGTAGTTCAAAAGAAAAGCGATCATGTTGTTTAAACAAACATAAAGCGAGTTCTAGGGGTGCATAAAACACTGACCTTGAATTTAAAATGTATAACCTCAAAATAACTGCCTATAATATTTAGTAGTATGCATGTTATATATCTCACTTAACCTAAAATGTATACATAAGGGGTGTAACCGTGAATCGAGATTGCGTCAAGGTTAGGAATGTCATTGGTACAGAACCATATGCTCATTTCGAACATTTGCACCCATATAAGAAATAATAGTAATGGTTATAATACTAATAATATTCTAATTTTATTCATACTTATCATAATACTTATGATAATAATAAAGATGATATTAAGTGTAATTATGATAATCTACTGAATAATGATTATTATTCATATTTGTGTTTATATTTGTCGTAAACCGCTCATGGTGTGGCCAGGTTATTTATTGTCAATAACAAGCGCTTTATAAACAACATTTCTTTCACTAGACGCTAAATATAAATTAAATTCACAATTATAATTGATAGGTCTAGTCCATGACATTAAAAACCCTTTTTGCTGGGGGAAAATAAAGTGAGGCGTAACGCTCAATGAATAAAACAAAATCCCTGGACATTTTATTTCAATGTTTTTATTTTATTTTACGTAGAATTCTATTTGAGGTAGTGAAAATTTATGCATAGATTATTTATTAAAATTGAATTGCTGCGCCCAGTGAAAAGAAAGGACACATGTATTACAAAACTGTAAACTATCAGTAATAATGGAAAGCAGATCGGCAAATACTGATGTATGTGTAAACATTAGGTGAAAAGGTCAAAAATAGATAATTATTAACTGCCCAAATAATCGAATTCCCAATGTACAGATTCAAACAAAATGACAACACAAGTACAGTGGCGCGCGTTTCTAACTTCTCATGTCAAACGCTAAACGCTAATTAAGCGCACAAACCATAAACGTTTAACCAGGCGCGGATCCAGAAACTATTGAACCTGGGGGCGCAACAGTATAAATTATCAGGCTGAACCGGGGGGCGCAAATTTATTTTTTGTCTTACATATAAGAGCGAACAGGGGGGCGTGCGCCGGGTGCGCCCCCCTCTAAATCCGCGCCTGGTTTAACCCTTAAACACTAAATGATACACCATAAACGCTAAACGTTAATCGCTAAACGCTACTCGATGGCTGCCCATACGTATAAACTGTTAGATCATATTGCTTATCATAACCTCTATATTGACTTAAAGGTTAAAACGCTAAACGTTAAACGCTAAACGATAAACGCATACACGCTAAATGCATAAACGTTATACGCTAAACGTTAAGGAATATGAGAAGTTGGAACCGAGCGCAACTGTATGTAGAAATACATTTAACAACACTCTTCTTCGCCGTCTATATTCAAACCACATGACGTCAAACTCTTATCGACGTCAAAATCATAACCCAATAACTGCATATCAACGCTATAGCGCTTCATTAAACGCGATAATTTCTCCGAATCAATATCCGCTAATTCCTTCAAATACATAACACCATTCTTTAAATTCCTTTGGTCTCGCTTGCCTTTATTACTGACCGCCATTTTTAATAGAAAATCAGCGTCAAATCCTAATTTTTGTAACACAGGACTAGCGTCACGTGACATATCTTCATAACGTATGACGCAATCATAGGTGACGTCACAGAAATTGCACGCATGCGCAAATGTATTTAAATGACGATCAAAGAAAACCTGTGCGTTTGTTTTGTGTGTATCGTCTGTGAGGAAATCAATAAACTGCACAAATGTTAATTGGTTGATTTTAGTAATATGAAACCGCTTCTTGAGGGTTTCACTCAATATTTGCTCAGGTCCCAGCGGATACTTCTCTCTATTGACGATATTATAAAACGAGCTCACAATGCGATCAAACGGGTGCCGTACAACGGCGAATTTCGTGTAGTTCTCGTATTGCCGCGAGATCTCGTTTTGTTCCAACGTGACTTTGGCTTCAGCCAATCGCTTTGGACCGTGGGTACGCATCGGGGATGCGAAGGTGTGGTTTAGATTAGCGGCGGTTATAAGGCCGGTCCATGTTGTGCAAGCCACTTTAGAAATCTGACAGTAGATCATCTGCTTGTCGTGGTTGATGTAAAACCTGAAAAAAAACATGCAAATATTGTAATATAAATCAAAAATATTATCTCTACAAATAAGTGTTTTACAAGTTAACACGCTAGGAATCGTTCAGAGGCAATATCCAAGCCTGAGTTTGGAAATGTTTTGAAAAAAGTCATAGAATTTTATATTAGTGCACAGTTAGATAAATGCAGACTTGTTACCTATGTATGTAAGGATCCACATACAACAAGAGGGCACCCATATATTATGTATAAGAGCCGAGCGGGTGCACTAAAAGTGTTGCATTATAAATTATCTTCCAATAGGTATGCCCAAGCCCTTTCTATATTTGAATCATATTTGTACATGATTGAAATTAACTAAATAAATCAACCAGAAAAACACGTAATAAAGTATAAAATATATTTTTTATCCTCAAACCTGGGCTTGGGCATTCCCTCTGGCTTTGTCACGTGATCTCCAAAGCTCGGTTGCTGCCAGTGCGTTTTGAGTGCGTTTTTCGCCGACATTCCGTGACATTGGTCTCGCAGAAACAGTGCGCGTTCACTTGGTGAGCATATCTTTGTATTTGGTTGAGTTGATATATATGTCGTGGGAATCGCAGTTGTGGCTCTTGATAAAATACCGAAATGAGTCGGTGGGATAAGGGATGTATTGGAGGTGGTTTGGTTTGAGTTTAAATCTGTTGAGTGCATCACAGAACCACGCTGTTCTATAACAATTGTGCGCTGTGTATCTAAAACAAAATGGAATTAGGGAAATGGATTAGTGCAATGTATGGTGCTTATGAAATAAATTTAAATTTTGATTATTTTTTTTCAATCATACCATAGGCCTTTAAAACCCGATTAACTCTCTTATTATGGCAAAATGTTCCAATTCAAGAAAGTGTGTCCCACAAAGTTATAGTTAAAATTTGTATAAATTCAATTAAATTATAAATTATAAAAAAAAATCACAACCCAAATGAGATTTGATTCAAAATCCAGTCAATATGGCATGCCGATCTCCAAAGACAAAATATAGTAAAATCATAAAATAAAATAAAAACATATTTTCTGTAAAGACAAACCTTTATGTCTTGAGCGTATCCAAAGTCCAATCAAAACAATGATTAACATCAGAAATAGTAAACTACATTTCTTTAAAATCCGCGCCATGACCTTTGAACTGTGACAATTTGCACCACGTGATTTTTTAATCCCCGTTTAGTACAAATAGTTAAAATATCGACAATATAATGTACTTCGATATCGAGAATATAAATATATATATATATCGAAATTATACATAAGTTTTACATGTTCACATATTTAATAGTAGGGTCATATGTATCATTAGGGTATTACTAGATCGCTCTGCTATATAAATGTACATTGAACAATGAATACTATTCTTTTGTATTTTGCAAAGCCTGGATCTATCTATCAAACCCATATGTGCTCACTGCAGATAAATACGTCTTTTCGACTAGTGTGGGTATGTTATTGTCCAGTTTGCTTGGTCTGTACTTATTAGTGAACCTGGAAAGCCGAATGATATTTAGTCAATCTGGATCTAGACTAAGCTCTCACGTTGGAAAAGTAACGTCACCAAAAGGGCATGGGGGCAAGACAATATATAGCTATTGGATTATGGCTGGGAGAAAACAAATATATAAGGTTGCGTTACGTTTTTCGTTTTTATTTCTTATTTATGAAACTGTATTTTTACTGGAGAGGTAGGCGACAACGCAAAAACTGTGAAAATCATTATCTAAATGTGGTATAGGCTCTTAAAAATGACCTCAAAACACATGTCTCATATTGATTTCACTTAAAAAAAAAACGATAAACGCCTGCGGTGACACCAAAAATAAACCAATGAGTAACCCATTGAGTGAAATTCATACCATATTTTAAATATGTCGTTATTTAGATGCACATATAAAATCGAAACGACGTCGCTGACCATCGTTATTGATTTTGAACACTCTTTAACGCAGCCACGCAAAAAAGGCGCCAATCAAACTTTGATGGAGTACTATAGAAACAACTATATGTACAATGTACATGGACATTTTTCCCGTTTTCAACCTAAATAGAATATGGGTTCCCCTTTCATGTGGGTAGAAGAGGGGGAGCACCACGCATTCATTATTAATAGATTAAGCAATTCATGGGGATTTCAACAGCTGATAATTATTGAACAATGTAAGTAAAGTGTTCGCTTAAATAACTCGAATTGCTCTGAGACTTGAAGAGATTAATTGATTGAGTTTCGATCATGCTTAAAGTCAACCTCGATTAGAGTCCACACTTTTTTCAAATTAAATAATATTTTCGTGGCAATGTGTAGTCTACCTAATAAGAATTATAATTAGATATCGAAACGTAAATCAATTGTAATGTAACGCGTATCAAATAGCAAACTTTTGTACATTAATTTACCAAACCGAATATAAAATTAATTTGATTAATGAACAAACTAATACTATTCAGCAGCATTTCCCTTCATTATGCGTATCAACCTCACAAGAAGTCAAACTTTGCTCTTCATCAAATGTATATCCTAATAAATCCATATCAACACTATATCGTTTCCTCAATTTCGCTATAATTGAGTGATCTAATTCAGCAAACTCCTTGAGATATTGCACACCCTTTTGCAGTTTCTTTTTCTCCCGCTTTCCTTCATTTTTCACCACCATTCGCGACAGGTAGTCCTCCTCAAATCCAAGTGCCTTCAACACCGGAACGGCGTCATTCGCCATATCCTCATAGCGTATGACGTAATCATACGTCACGTTACAAAAATTACACGCATGCGCAAATGTATCCATATGCCGATCGTACCAAACATTCGCGCTGATATCATAGGATTCAGTGGTTAGAAAATCCGCGAAATGCGCGAATGTGAGATTTTTCTTTGATGTCACATTGTTGCGTTCCATCATTGTTCGTGCGAACACACCTCCCGGTCCTAAACCGTATTTCGCGCCATTAACGATATTATAAAACGTACTCAAAATACGATCAAACGGATGCCTTACAACAACGAATTTCGTATAATTCGCATACTGCTCTGTAAGTTCATTAACACGTGTTACATTCGCATCAACAAGGCGTTTTCCGCCGAAAACCGACATGGGGTTGGCGGGAAAAGTATGATTCAAATTTGCCGCCGACATGAGTCCTGTCCACGTGGTACAAGCCACTTTAGATACCTGACAATATAAGACCTGTTTCGCATGGTTTAGGTACCACCTGGTTTCGGCATGTTAACGATACCCTTTACATGTGGTCCGAAGTTCGGTTGTTGCCAATGCATGTTTCGGTCTTTTTCCGGATATGCGTTGCAAGTTTCGGTTAAATAATGAGCGCGTTCGTTCGGGGAGCAAATTTTGGTGACAGGTATGGGTTCCGTCGTTGGTTTTGGTGTGGTACTAGAATCAACGTATTCTGGTGTAGTTTCGATTCGTGGTATATCAATTTCCAATGAAGATATGGCTTTATCTAATGATTTGGGTAACGTTTTAGACCCTTTTGTGTTTTCAAAGGTATATGAATCCTCCATTGTTGACGAATCGATAGAAACAGTGGCTTCAGCCGATGTTTCACTTTCCGTTGTTACGAATTCTTCATAACGATATTCCATTTCAGGGGATTTAAAGAGTGGATTTGTGACATTGTTATTCCTCAGGTAAGACATGATGCCTGGTGCTGACTGTAGAGATGGGCCAGTCGATAGAAAGACCTGTTCAACTGAAATTAATTGAAAATAAAATAAATCATTAAAATCCGATATGTTCTAAATGGAATCATATGTATACCTAACACAAAGGAATATGTATTAGAATAATAATACCTAAGCTCGAGGGTCAATAGCAATTTTGATTCCGAGCCGAGTCGATTTTATTCCTTTAATCTCATGAGAATTGTGTGATATATAGTGCTCTATAAAAAAAACATCATTTTTGTATCTTATAAATCATATTTGTATTTTACAAACGGATTTGCCAGGTTATCTAAATTACTTATTCCAAAATAAGTACGATACATACCTTTTTCTCTAAAAAGCATTTCATATACTAATAAACAAACCAAAAATGATATAATTGGTAAAACGTAGGTATTCTTAACATACATCCTGTCTTAAATGAATGTCCTTTGCAACAAAAATTATCCTAAAACAAATTTATTTTCAACTTAGTGACTGTCTTAATTTCAGCGACCAAAAAAAAAACGTTTATCTTTTTTGTCTAAATTGTTCAGCTCTAATTGTAGCTTTATGAAATGTGCTCATCCCGGATTATTTGAAGTAGTTTGTCAATTTTAACTAACCACCGTGCATCATGTGTGATAAATGAACCTTGATTAGTTTATTGAGTTTCAAGCCTTAAATCAATTGAAACTGTTACACTCCCTCATGAGTTGCTTATCACAACAGATGCGCAAAACAAAGCCCTGTTGAGATTGTATATTGAAAGAAAAATTGAGTAATCCTTAAATGTTTATCGAACAAATTTAATGTATAAAACTGGGAGGAAAGTGTAGGTTTAAAGTTGAATGTAAGACAAAATTAGCTTCAGTGTTAATTGAAATTAGTCATAAAATAAATGCACTAAGTACCATTCCATATTTATTTGCTTATGATCATAACAAAATTAAAGAATTTATACAATATCTTTATACATGTAGTATCTTGCATGTACATAACATCATTCAATTTACACTTCAAACATATATCACAGTATATCTTATTCGAATCAATATACAAACCTGTAAAAAAATGCTACAACAAAACTTGACTACAAAATTGCATTGAGATTAACACACCCTGATTCCTGAGTACAAATAACAAAACATAAAATTACTTTAATCATTCTACCGTAACTATCACCTTTCTTATCTAATATTTTCTCATATAAATGTACGTTATTTCTATAAATTTGAGTATTGAGTAAAACAAAACAAGTATTTTAAGGTTGGCGTACAAATATCTTCAGACTCATTCACATTGTTTAGCCCTTAAATATCAAGAACCATCTAATTTATCTGACATATTTAAGTCCCAAAATGAAGAGGAAAAGTAATAACCCACACATTAATATAGCCTTTGGTTATTGGCATTTATCATTCAAACTGAATTCTCTCTTACTTTTTTACCTTTTATGTATAGACCGCATCATTGAAAATGAAAATTGGATTTTAAAAAAATCCTCTCTCGAACATGATTGGCTTAGTAAATAATGGGTACTCCAGATAGTGCAAGGAAAGCCGTTGCTCTGTTGACTCTAATTTGAATCCGGACTGGACAATTTTGGCTCATGGTGTCAAATATATAAACTATTGGCCGGAACCGACTTTGGGCGGATACCGATTTTTTGCTGTGTCTAATTGCTCTCCAATGAAATCAGAGGCGACCAACAAGGGCCCAGATTTCATTTTAGAAGTGACAGTTAATTCAGCGTACAGTTGATTCTTCGAGTATACCATAGGTCGCCCCTCATTGAGCCATTTATAAATGTTCCAACTAGATTGCATATGGACAACGGTTTCACATATATGACTAGTTCCTTTGCCTTAACCCTCCATTACACAATCAAGTGAAATAACACGCTATTTGGATAATCAGTGGCCAAAAATAGCAACTGCTTATCTCTGAAATCATCTATGGAATTGAGCAAGCGAGTCTATTGTTCAACAACTTTCCCCAGATAGCACTGTAGGGATGACATCGCGTTGTAGACTGGTCTTTAGAGTCTACCATAGGTCGCCCCTCATTGGCCCATTTTAAGAGAGAATCATAAAAGTTTCGTTGCCTTAACTCTACGATATGAAATCAAAGGATATAGTACCTCTTATTGAATAAAAAAAAGGTCAAAACGTGAGAAATGCATATACGTGTATATGATTTCATCGATGGTGTTGAACATGCGAGTCCATTATTGAGCATTTCCCCCATATGGCACTGTATGGGTGACATCGTGTTGTAGGCGCGTCTTTAAAGTCTACCATAGGTCGTCCCTCATCGACCCATTTAAAGTGTGAACCCAAGAAGTTATACACTGATCTCCGTTGTACGGATGTGACTAGTTTTTTTTTTTTGCCTTAATCCCCCAATCAGGGAATCAAACGAGACCAAAAAGTGACATAGGCTCATCCTTTAACTCATCAATTGTATCTAATAGATAAGTTCATGATTTGGCATCTTTTTAGATCCTTAGACAGTACCATTTGTCTCCTATAATAAGCCCATTGAGCATCAAACCCTTAAAATCTGGATATCAACTCATCTATGGCGTTGAACATGCGAGTCCATTGTTGAGCATCTTTCCCCACATGGCACTGTAGGGGTGACATCGTGCTGAGGGCGGGTCTTCAGAGTCTATCAGAGGTCTTCCTCATTGGCCAATAGAACCGTTAAGATTGTACACGTATTTTCGTTCAACAGATCCCTCTTATGCGAAATCAAAGGGTAATAACGTCATAAATTAAATCATAAATGCCTAAAACTATCATATTTAACTCAATTATGGCGTTGAGCAAGCAAGTCCATTATTGAGTAGCTTGCCCCATATGGAACTGTAGGGGTGACATCGTGTTGTAGACTGGTCTTTACAGTCTACCATAGGTCTCCCTTCATTGGCCCATTTGAAGAGTGAACCCTCAAGATTGTAGACGGACACGCGTTGCACTGGAGTGTCTATTTGTAAAAAAAAATGGAAAAAAAAATAGCATGTTTGTTATGTTTCATTGATTTTTACTTTATCAAACAAAACGGTACCTAAAGCACAGGAAAACCTTATAATTTAACTATTATACAGAATAAAACATACATCTGATATATGAATAGCAATCTATTCCATAGATTAAGAAACTCCCACTTTGAGGGCACCACCATTTTATAAATGTCGATTTCACCTTTGAAATACCTAAATGAAATCGTTTTATGTGTTATGTATAAAAGGGGATATGTAAATATTTTGGGCATATTCACATTTAATTTTTGTCATTGCTCTTATATTAAGTATAAATAAAACTTGAAGATAAAATTCACATGATTCTTATTCAATTTAGCGGCAGTCCACTCTATATTGTATTATAGCCATTAAAGGTATAAGATACTTATTAAGTACTTACCGTTTCTAAAATACTTTTGTAAGGCATCGGCATATTTCGAGGAGCGATAACCCAGTGAACAGTAGCAAACAACGGTCAAATCCGCATCATCTGAAAATAAAACCGCAGAAAATATGTTTCAAGCCATAACTTAAATCACAGTCAAAACAATGAACAGGTATTGCAATAAAGTAGAATCAATGATAATCAGACATTTAGTGATAAGTCTTAATGATTAATCATATAATATTGAGATTATAAATATAAGAAAATATATTTAGTCATTCGGTAACGATAAATTACTTAATTAAATTAATTTATTAGATTAATAAAATCAATTAATAAAATAACTCAAAGCACACCCGTATCGAATCTAAAGCTATTTAATCTTGAGCAAAATATCAACTCATTGACAAACTCTTTTCCGGAAAACCCGACAATGATTTTAAGAAGTTGGTTTAATATTACTCGTTTTTCGGTATGAAACAAATTTGTAAAAAGCTTTGCGAACACAATTAGTTTCATGACCCTCGGAGAGTTCACAAAGATTAGAATTTCACATTATAATTCGATGGGTTCTCCTGTCTTTTTATTGTTTCGAATGAAAATATTCACCTTTAATATCGCCCAAGATCTTCTTTGCCACGTGGTCGACGTCACGTGATTCCGGATCTACTCGCCACGCATGCGCAATGTGACTCACCGCGAATTCCTCTTCCGGCCGCGTGTCCTAATTAGGATAATAATTTAATATAATAATTTTGATTTTTCGTTGCGACATAGTATATTGAATTGCTTACATAAAAAAAAACAGGCATACACCAAACAATGATATCTAAAAATATAATGGATTTTTTTCATTTTGACTAGACTATCACAAGAAATTGCTGATTGCATATGGCACGAAGGAGTTCTTGTATAGCTTGGAACGAAATCTGTGAACGATTTTGACACTGAACAAGTACAGCTGAATTGATTGCATCAATAATAGAACTAGGCAATTGTTGA
>LQRL01133996.1:4677-23209 GCA_001703475.1 Hydroides elegans | reverse complement strand
AAATGACAATTATCATGTGCGGATGGACACGCAAACAAAACAGGTGTTTTATTGAAATTTTATCGCGTGTTATGTATGCGCTTATTTGTACCTTAAGTGTATATAAAAAGCGTTTTATTCAAATGTTTGTATATAAAATTATACAAGAGGTGTTCAGTTTAATTTTTCACACTTTTATTTTTGTAATTAAATGTAAACCATACAACTTACAGGCTTCTAATTTTAACAGATGTTTGATATGAGATCGACGTTAATAATATATAAATATACAGCGTTTCGGCCAACTGCGAAGAGCCATATAAATCCCATCCTTGGTTGGGTCGTTCCAGGCCATTTTGAGGATATGCTTAAGACCAGCTAGGGTCCGCATGGATTTCTTCTGTAGCTCCCTTGTCTAGATGCCACCTAAACTTTAATCCATGAGGGCGGTATCAGGTGACTTGGGCCTCCACTCTTCCGGTGCAAATAATTTGTATCGACGTTGTGGAGATACTGCATCGTCCACATTGCCGTATGGTAAAATGCGCTGTCTTGGAGGACCACCATGATGTTTTTAAATTATCCTGGAAACAAACGCGGTACATCTTTTCTCACAAAAAGCCCCAGCACCTTTTGAATATAGGTATCCGAGTTCACATATACCTTCTTATCGATAAACACAAGGCTAGTTTTCCCGTGAACACTTACTCCAGCCCAAGCCATGATTCCAGGAGCAAATATGTCGCGTTTCGTTTACTTCATATAATACTAGGTTTGTTGACCCTGTCAAACGTAATTAACTTACTTTTTTCCATAGCTCCGACTTAGATTTAACATTGCCACGTCAGTTGTAATATAGTTTTTCGGTTTTCCTGCGTTGAGTATCTGGTACAGCCTCCAGGATCTATTCCGTCCTTTTACAATCTTGGCTTGAGTAAGCCGATGAACATTCGTCTTTTTCTAAACTCGTCACTGTATGGTATGTTTGATAACATTATTAATAGTTCCTATACTCAATCCTAATTTATTCGCAATATCGCGCTTAGTGGCTAGGTTTGTTTTTAAGATCATAGTCCGGATCTCCTTGACCACATCGGGAGTAGCCTTGGGATATCTTCTATCAAGTATGTGATTTTTCTTGTTCAAAATGGTAATTTTTCTTTCTTTTTCGTGTCCGTTACTTATATTTGTAATAGTCATTCGAGTGACATCAAAATTATCTCGATTGACTTGTCTCTGGACCTGTGAAACATCCGATCCAGTTTTCAAAAGACATAAAATGGTACCCTCAAGTTTGTCATCAATTTTATGTCTTGGCTTTGTTGAACATGGAAACGGCTTAGTTATAATGAAAATATAAGGGCCCACGTTTATTATTGTAAAAAGGATTTTATTGGTATCACACCTTGTGTTGTCTACAAAGCACAATGGAAGTGTGAAAAATTAAACTGAACACCTCTTGTAGAAAGGAAGAGACAACTATGGTATGGGAAAACGGTATCTGGAGAACTCGGCCTCGAAACGAACTCGGCCCGTTTTATTCATAATACAAACTCGGCCTTTTTTTCAATCTCGGCCCTTTTTTTATTAACATAAGCTTTGAGGTAAGGATTATGATTGATGTTTTGTGAATCTTATATAAAGTAAAGGCTTTTTGTGTGAGGGATTAAGGATTAGGATTTACTTTGATATTGGGTTGCTTTGTGTTCAGTGTCAGCACCATAAAACAGATAAACAATTTTATTGGAAGCATGATGAAAAGACGTATATTTCGTTTGAACTTTTTCGTATCTACATGTAATTCAAATGTAATACGATAAACATAAATCATGTAACCCATAATAAATATTTATAAAATCAAATAAGAAAATTGATCACATCAGAATAAAAACAATAATCATACAATCACAAATCGATTCCTTAATCTTAAAACATATATAAATATATAATCATCTTCTAGCACAAATGCATTTCTATATAATACGTTCTCAGTTGATACCGGTTACAATGTACTCGAAATAAAATAAGAGCATAAATTCTTTTCTTACAAAACCAGATCAATTCGTAAATCAAAACAACCTTTTTGATATATAAACTCATCTTACACAAATGTATATCGATAAAATACGTTGTAACTTGATACCAGATACAATAAACTAGAATTAAAATCAGAAACAAATACTCTCTAAAAGCGTTGTAAAACCAATCCAACATATTCATTTATTTCATTTAAAACCACATAAGCAAATTCAAACAAACATTTTCATGGTTAAAATTTGTTCTTCACATAGTCACGGGGTCAACGCTTTATAACACAAAATGTCACTGACTGTCACTTCGACAATCGCGGATTCTACGCGAAATATCCCACATTACTCTTTTAATATAGAAATGAACGCCTAATTGCAATTTTTAATTTGGAATTTTTATCAAAGTAATCTCAAGACGTGACAACTTGTTTTATGTTGAATAACAATGGGTGAAAGGTGATGAAAGCGCCCTTCCAAGTTTAAAATAAAACAAATCAAAGCAGCCTCCAAGCGCAATTAATATATCAATCAACATCACAGGAACATTTAGGTATAGAACCAATTAGATATATGACATTTATGTATTTGCAATCACAAATTTACACTATAAATGCAATTTCATGCGATTGCAATCAAATATAAAAACACAGAGAAGTCATAATTCAACGCACAATGTTATTGCAATTAAATAATACACATGTATTTCAAACGTGTAATTAGTATTTTTGAAAAAAAAAGTTTATGTAAAATGTTTATTTGGTTTATACGTAGTGGTAGATATTCCCCCAAAAATGGGCCGAGTTTGTTTGTTTTTGTTATCAATAGAAAATGGGCCGAGTTGGAAAGGGGGCCGAGATTGAAGTATATTGAAAATGGGCCGAGTTCGTAAATGGGCCGAGATTGAAATCGGGTCGAGATGTCTCGAAATCGGGAAAACATGATAATCTTAAACAGCTTGTACGGTAGAAAGCAAAGCAGATTTTTTTTTCAGGAATTTTTCAAAATTTTGTTTTCAAATAAGTTTTTTTCGGCCTCGTTTGGGAACAATCATTATTACATAATCATTGATCCATAGCCTAAAATTTTCGATAATACTACGCTCGAGAATATTGGTCATCACTTGATTACAGTTTATGTTTGGTAACCAAAATTCCATATTTCAAACGAAATGTGCGGTCCGGCCACCTTAATAGGTAATTATCATACAGCGATTTCATCGCCAAAAACATTTTGCAAAGAAATATATTCTAATTTTAGTTACTTTACGAGTAAACAGAAAACGATTTTAAAAAACATTTTTATATCGTTAAAAAACACGTAATTTGGCGTAAAAGACGTTTTTTTTTTTAAACTTGTTTAAAACAGAAAAAAATGTTCTTAGTTTTTTTGGATGTAGCCAAACCTTCACAGATAAATTAAAAATATTCTAAAATTTGATATTAGGTAGAGGATGCATCAATCACTTTCTTCCACATATAGACTAGCTGTATTTGTTTATTTTATTTATTGTGTCGCCTCAACAATATCACCTCGACAATCGTATTCGTTGCACAGCTTTACCTATAAAATAATTAAGCTCATTGAAATACATAACCAAACTCTCATGTGTTGTTCTATCATTGCATCCAGAATAAGTTGCTCACTTAAGCTCACACAATGGTTTGACTTTGAACTGAGCAGAGATTCATTTGCACCTGTCGATTTAAAAATAAAATAAAAACGTTGAACAAACTTAAAAAAAAACAAGCAACTTCAAATGAGAGAAAGGTAAAATGGCTCAAGAAAATGCTTGATTTCAAAGGATTTTTTTTTAAATTAGAGAAACTCTGGTACGATATTGCTAAAAACTCTATGCCTTAGATATAACGTATTTGACGCAATTTATTTGAAGTTTTATTGCCTTGATTAGCAGTTTTAGATGATTCTTATGATATCATAATGAGAAGTACACCTTTCAATCACCGATTTGAACTGAAACAGAGGCCGAGGGATTGGGTGAGTGATATATCTATATCCGTCCACCCAAAAAGCCTTGTTTACTAGTATTTTAAAGCATTTTTCTCTGCAATACAAGACCTCTAGCGATAACCTGTCATGTAGTTTATTTGTGTGTTTTTCAACATACACATATCGTACATTACAAAGCCAAACACGAAAAAGGTATTCCGATTTCGTAAATCACCCTATGCTTAAGAATTCGCTTACGATACCGATCAGCGATTCTTTCTTAAATCGCTCCGAAAATTAAATGAAATATAGCAATTATTACTTGCGATTTCGCAGCGTTTTTAGATGAAAATGTCGCCGGACGATGACAGTGAATGAAACAAGTACTATACGAATGAATTCTTATAAATCGATATTGCATTCTATAGGAGTGTTCACGCAAAAAAATATCCTAAATTTTTGCGTGAACAGTCGGGATAAATTGCTATGTTTTTAAACAAATGTGGCTTCGAAAATATCGGGTTTCGTGCTATTTTCTGAGCTTTTTCGTTTGCGTGAACACGGCCTAAAGGGTCATTTGGATGCTTTAAAAATCGTTTTTATAGTAATATGAACATTTATATCAACGTACGAATCACCAGAACACATTTTGAGCCAACTATCTTGCCCTAGTAGTTTGAAGCGCATCCTAAACCCAAAGCAATAATAGTTGACGTTGTTGTGCAAAGCTCTAATTAATTTAGCATTGTTGTATCGTTTTAAACAATTATATAAAATACGTAAAATGTATTTTCCTACATCAAGAAAAAAACAGCAGCTAAATTACCGAATCATACACTGGACTCGAACACATCAAAATTTTTATACGCTCCAAAAAATAACCCCAAAGTGCCTCATTCGGATAATTATGGTTATGGATACCGGATATATTCGTGTCAACCGTAAAATAAATTTTTGATTTTAAAAGTTTTCTCTGAATGGACCAATAATATAATTAAACATTGCAATCAACAACCCATGAAAGCAAATCAAATTGAAATAATATTTAGCCATGCGAGCATATGAATATATCATAAACATAAATAACATGATAAAGATACATCAAAATGCTATTTATTATATCTAAACTACAACATTTTTAAAGTAAAACCACTCACCTTATACTTCATATGGGACAACTGTCCATCATTGCCGTACATCATATTGAAGCCTCAATATGAACCATTTATCCCAAATATATTCATCCAGAATATATTCAAAGTCTAACTTTTATTTAACCATGCAAAAATATGTTGAAAATTCGCCGCAAACTTATCACAGCATAAAGCAACTTACGCGCGCAAGCCAAACCCTATGGATTGTGTTTTTCTTTTAATTTTGTTGCGCACAGATCTAGAGTCTGGATGCTACGTTTTTTCACAGCATAGACCGGAGCTTAATTGGCCTGCAGTTTTAATTTAATTGAAAAGCCAGTGTTTTCTGTAGCCAAAGCTGGTTTTCACTCCCAAATTCGAAAAATCGCCGTTTTTTCTATTGATTTCACTATTTAGAAAAGGCCAGCTGCCAATGTATGTAAAACTCGACTTGCCGATTCCAGTTTATTCTTTGCCTTTAAGGTACGCGCGCGGCGGTTTACACGGAAATTTGCAATTTAAAATCCCGTTTCGAATGCTTCGTTTTTTCTAAAAGATAAATAAAACCTACATTCTCGTCTTTTAAAACAGATGTGCCAAAATGTGGTTTAAATCCGTGTGCGTTTTTAGACGGGGCACTCAATATAAAAGAAGGCAGCCACAGGTTTTTGCTAAAAGTCCACTTTTTCGGTATTTTGTTTCTAGCGCAATATTTGGTAATTAAGTTGGATGAAGCCGAACAAACAATCTTGTAGCGAAAACCCCTTTGATTAAAAGGTTACTTGGAGCTATGGGAGTATAAAGGTTATTTCTGTCCGCGAATTCTTAATATCAGCTGATGTAGCATTGATGTGAATTTAGCGGGTACAATACGCGCTTCCGCAATAATGCGCGTTTTCACAAATTCCCTTTTCGATTTTCTAAATCAAATAATCATGATTAATTTGAATGCGAAAACTTGAATGCAACAGTTTAGCCACACGGCATAATACTGCATGTATAGTAACGTTAGAAAAAGATGCGACATCAAATACAATTCACATAACAAAATTCTCCTACATATGTATATGTTCAGGACAACTTGCGGTATTACAATATTTGGTCAATGGTGACCATCAAATAAAGATATTTCCTTGTTTGCCATATATGTTACTGAAATGACGACGTGTAATAATTAAACAAAATGATTGCAAACGTCCATACGACGTCGATACACATCCTTTAAGGGCAAGTCTGAATGGAACCCTCTTTCCGTGTGCATTATGGCAAAACGGCATCTGAACTGCAGACCTACAGCTATACAACCTTGAAATGTATTATTTCATTTGAATTTATTGGATTGAATTACTAAATAAGGTAGCCTACATGTTCTTGATATTCGAAACCATCCCGATTAATAACATAAGGCACTGGAGGAGGGAGCATTTCAAAGTGATAAAAACCTGAATAGCATTATATACTTAATAAGATAAACAGTCTTATTATGCCAAATGTATTGCATATTGTGTAACTACTGTGTATTGTGTTTCGACTTCGAAAACTTTGACATGGAAAATTTACCTACGAAACAAAATTCTTATTGCAATGCGTATTTTTCATCCAAATGTAAGACACAGAAGTATGTTAATCAGTCTACATGTGCAACAACAGTAGACAACCTGTATAAATTTTTCCCATATCCCCAAAAATAACGCTAACACCCGAACAGATACATTTAATCTTGAATTTTTATGCGGTTGATTTTCTCAATTACAAGATTGCAAGGCCTTCTCAGACTGGGAATGAGGAACAGATCCTCTAAAATACACAACACGTGGCTGGCGGCATCAGTTAAATTCAATGTTTCAATGTCCAATTTGCATCCCTCTTGGTAAGGAAGCATGGATTCCCTGTGATGTCGCAAAACAAAAAAATAGACACACGGCGAAATGTTTTTTTTCTTCAGACTTGATCTTAGGTCGCGACATAAGACGATTCACAATGTATGGCCGCATATTGAAGCGAATCGGCTATTATCTTGTTTCAAATATTATAAATTAATTAAAGGGCATGGCAACGTGGCAAAACCTCATCCGACGTCTTTCTGAGAGGTATGGATAATAACTGAAATTCATAACTAGAGGCGATGTCCATGTTTTTAACGCATGGATGAATTAGATTTCAAACATGAAGCCCCCGAGGTCTATTGAGTCTTGGTAGTATAAAAACATTCCAGTCCGCTTACCCACTAAAAAAAGTTTTTAAAAAAATGAGAATAAAATAACAAATCCCGAAATGAAAAAAAAAGAGAAGAGGCCAAATGGTATGCCGCAAACCACGGATCCTATTGCGCAGTTTTACTTGACCAACTTTCGATTCGAGTTTGAAATCTTTTGAAAGGTACTTTTTTGTGCAAAAAAATGAATAATGAAGTGCTGTACTTATTTTATACATGTGTAATGATTATAATAGCAACTACAGTCAACGCAACTCCTAACCTAACAACTCAAACGGCTAAACGATGCAACCCAAACGCGTAAACGAAACTTTTCAAATGGCTAAACGAAACTTTCCAAACGGCTAAACGCCTTAACGGCTAAACGGCTAAACGGCAAAACGGCTAAACGGCTAAACGCCGAAACGGCTAAACGATAACCGATAGCTGCTGTGGAGTTATAAAAGGAAAGGCATTCTGCCATTTACTCATACCTCGGCTATCATTAGAGCTGCGCAAAGCTGCTAGTCATATGAAAGAAGATGGGTGTTCTACTGCGAAATTCAGACGAAATCACAGCAATAATACTAAAAATGCATTTAAACTATGCGCACACAACATGTGTAATATTGAATGTATAATATCATTATTCACAAAAGTGAGTGCAAAGTATTTATTTCAATATTATGTATTGCCCCGAGATATAATTCCATATATCGAATGAGGAATGAAATAAAGTATTGACTCATTTTGGACAACGAGTCATAATTGATCAACACATTGGTAAAGCACAATGGTTATATCAAAATGGATATGCAGCTATGCATCGCAAATCTTATTTTATAAATAAAGAAGTCTTTATCAAATTATGAGACCCCTAACAATTGAACAAGAATGTTTTGCATATGTACATATTTGATAATGATATTCATATGGTATTGTATCTGTCGACATACAACACAGAACAGCGTGCCTAAGCGGCTAAACAACTAAACGCCTAAACGGCTAAACGCCTAAACGGCTAAACGCATAAACGGCTAAACGCCTTAACGCCTAAACGGCTAAACGCATAAATGAGAAACGCATAAACGAGAAAACGCAAACGAGTAAACGAAAATTTTGAAACGAAAGAAATTGATATCGATATTTAGGTTAGGAGTTGTGTTGACTGTAAATACTGTTAGTTTGATTAATTTTATGAAACCTTTTAACCATTTGCCGATGCCAAATGCATTAAGAAGTATTACGGGACATACCCATAGTCTAGGTTTCTTACACATGTATTTCTAAATACTATCTGTTATTTTTATTACCCGCCCACTCGGCCAAATATCCTAAAGGTGTGACAATTAGGCTGTTTAGGTCCCGACTTCTGCAACTCAATTATAATGTTACAATGCTGATTAACATAAGAAGTCGCAATTGTTTTCCAATTACTCTATTACGACGTAAATGAATGAAATTGATTTAACACACCATATTCCTCGACAGACTGGCATCCGATTACGGGATAAAGGAGATGCCCCTATCCTGAATGGTATCTTCTCTATCAGGTCGATCGCAGAAAGTGGGGGTAAACGGAGAACATTCAGAAAAGGTCGACTTGTCGACAGGGTTCCCACAGGGTGGGGGCGCGGGACCGTGGGCCTACTCACGATACACCCAACCAATCACAGAAGTGTTTAAACTTTTCTCCACTTGTTTGCTGACTATATCCAGCTGTATCGATCATTCAGCACATCGAAAGTCAAAGAGTAAGCGTCCGCCAAAAGAACACTCGAATTCCGCATAAAAGGCGTCACCGAATGGATGCTTACCAACCGGTTGAAACTCAACATTGACAAAATAGAATGTAAAGTTTTCGGAACTAAGGCGCAGTTGTCTAAACTTTCGTTTGACACGATAACGGTATGTAACGAATTCATAACATATGTACCTTGCGTTTGCAACCTTGGTATACATCTGGATCAGGAATTGAAGATGAATATGCACGTATCCGCGGTAGTGAAATCAGCCTACTTTCAGATAAGAAAACTGCGCTCTGTGAACAAATTTCTGTCTCGGAAATCAATTTAAGCCTTGGTCCTGTGTCTTGTAATACCACACTTGGATTATTGCAAAAGTTTATTATATGGTATATCGAAAGAGTTGTTAGATAAGTTACAGAAAATACAGAACGCGGCCGCACGGCTCGTATACGGACTGCGAAAATACGACCATGTCACCCACATTCTAATAGAACTACATCTCCGTAGAGTTGAATACAAAATAGCTCTCATCACATTTAGGACCTTACGCGGAGACGGCCCCAAATACCTGAACGAACTACTCATCCCCTTACAAAAGGGCAAGGGTCTACGATCTGAGAGTTATGAATTGTTGAAAGTTCCGAAAACCAAGTTGAAATCAGGAGGGGACGGCTCATTTAGTGTCGCCGCATCGCGTATTTGGAACTCGCTGCCTAACGAAATAAAGTCATATAACGTTTATAAATTCAAAAAAAGTCTCACAAACCCACCTGTTCAAACTTGCATACAAATGCTAATCATTAATCAAACGACAATCACTTGCTAGTCAGTTGTTATATTTGTATTTGTCAGTATTATGTATTACCTGTGTAAAATATTCATGTTAAGAACTTAATGTTGCTAGTCATCTATTTTATCTTTTAATACTTTAATATTTTTATGTACCGTAGGCTATATTGTAAAGCGTTCTGAGCAATGTATTGAAACCACGCTATATAAATACTATGTGTAATGTAATGTAATGTAAAAAATATAATTGATAGATTTGTCTTATCTATTCGGAAAATGAATTCTACTTATGTAAGAGGTATTGTTATAAGATTGCCAATTAGTTAGCTTACTATACTCGACAACAAAAGAAATGTCCGGTTGGTGAAATCCCTACAACTTAGCTAACTATACTCGACAAAAAAACTATGTGTAATATAATGTAAAAAATATAATTGATAGATATGTCTTATCTATTCGAAAAATGAATTCTACTTATGTAAGAGGTATTGTTATAAGATTCCCAATTAGTTAGCTAACTATACTCGACAACAAAAGAAATGTCCGGTTGGTGAAATCCCTTTAACTTATTCAGTATTTGCTCGGTCTTTATCAATAACTTACCAAATTATGGGTTTTATGGCTTTTGAAAACATAAATAATACTTAAGACTCGCACATTCAGAATGGCGGACCTTGGGTACTATAGTACCCTAATGATTTTAATTACGTCGCAATTTTCACAAAAGTAGTATGTTTAATTTTGAAATATAATTAAACGTTTTCAAAATACAAATATATTATTAATAATACAATAATAATATAATAATACAATAAGTACAAAATAAAAGAGTAAACAATACTTTTGTAATAAAAAAATGCAGTTTGCTTGGTTATAACGCTTGGTGCTATATTTAGCTGCGCAAACAATTGTTACGTCATAAATTTAGCAAGTGTCAGGTTAAGTGTGACGTATTGAATAGCATGAAAAGTAAATAGGATAATGCAAAACAATGAAGGGATCATAAAGAGGAGCAAAGAGAAAATAAGATTCGAATAGTATATTATGTTTATATGTAAATATGTAAAAAAAAATATGTAATTGATATCCAAATTCAATATCTGGTCCGAATTAATACCAGTGATTGGTATATTCGGAATCCTTAATTGCATATTCACAGACTCAAGCCTGGGGCTCCTTTGCTAAGGTAAATCAAAGTATTTCGCGAATGACCCGACCCAGGGCACAGGAAGTGCCAGCTCTGGGAGAATTAATATAAAACCAGTCTGATTATACCAAATGCTGCCTGGGTTGTTAAATGCTCTATTTATCGATTAAAACCATTTTGGAAATTGCTATCGCTTATTTATTGGTTAATTCGAAACATGATGCGGATTGAAAAATTACGTTAAGGTTATATTTGTACTAAATGCTTTCCATTAGTCAAAAACTGTTTTTCGTGGATGTCTACGACGATCGAACAAGCCGATTACCACACCCTAGCCCCGTAGCAATGGTGCGCGCAAGCGTATGTATGGATACAAATACCTACAGTATTATATGCAATTTTACAGTGTTTACGCCGCCAAAATGACAGTAAAACATTAGTTTATAACTCGTAACTCTAGAATACAATGGTCCTACCTCTTAAAAGCATATTCAGTTACAAATCCATTGTTATGGGAAACTGCTTCTACATCGAGCGTATTTCCCATGCGATTCGCGATATCGTGGATCTCGCGAAAGAGAACAATAACGACCTTTTGGTATAATATTTAGAAGAGAATTTAAAAAAAAAACAGATTCCGTGCGAACATGCCGTCAATACAACTAGGGCAAATAATCCCTTTACCTTTTTTGGAGTTTATTAGAAAATTACGGTTAAACTATGGAGGAAATGGAATCCAAGGTTCAATTTACAGTGTTAAGAGCAAGCGAATTATCTTAATAGCATACCGCTTTTATTGTGCGATGTGATTACGACTGCTTTTACAGATACGCTTCAAAGACCCGTTTTTGCCGACACATTACGATGGTCGTTGCGACTCATGATGAATAATTGTATGCCGTTGTCGGGTTTTGAAAACCTTATACTATCTACAGAACAAAGCGCTTTTCCTCTCGTTCCGATACATATCAAATAATATTTATGATCGAAATCAAAGTTTCTTAGCCTTTCGATAAAACGAGCGAGATACTTGTCATTCGTATTCGAGATTGATCGATTTGTGAGACCATCTATAATCAACAAAACTGAAACTAACGGACGTATTTAAATTTGTACAACTTTTGATACAATGAAAAATATCAGCCTTAAATGACCGGACATTTCGTTTGTTGTGGAGTATATATTCGAATCCCTTTATTGAATGCGACTATCATTTTGCTCAACAAATGCAAACGTGTAGGGCCTAAGTAATATAACATCGGCCCGTAAAAGCACCAAACCGTCAAATTGTCATTCGGCACAACCAGAGGGCGTCCTGTCGATGAATAACAAACCGTTTCCTATCATGACACGTGGAATCAACAACAATGTTTCCTCGAGTGTTCGATAGTTAGCGCGATTGGCCCACACAAAGCGGTCTCGAAAATATAATGTTCTAAAGTATCGGCCCAACCCCGGTTAGGGTCACTCTCAGATCGTCTAGGCACCGTCTGTTGTCGGCGGTTTTGTTTTGACGCGAAAATAAATCACTCATAGCCGCCCCTTTTTGCCACGGAAATTCATCGCAATTTTATTTTTATTGATGTTTGCTCGTAAAATTACCAGTTCCATCAACATTTCTCGCGCGATAAGCACTGCATAGACGTTCATAGTTTGCTATGACCTTACACATTAATAATTTGAATCTTAACAACTATTTGATCTTTGTATTGCAATGAAATGTTCAATAAGGGGAAATGAAGAGGGTATTTTAGATGCATGGATATTGTTGCTTATTTTAGATAATTAAATGTTAATAAAGCAAGTAAATACTCAATATTGAAAATACGTCACTTTAAATGGCGTTACATATATAAGATTTACTGATATATGACTGTTGATCACATTTGTTTTAAAATTTAACCTTAATTATGCTAATAATTTTATATTTAGGTTAATTATTTAGGTATTACATTCTAATATTTATGTTAGAATGTAGCTAGATTTCTGGTCAAATTCAAGGATTCCATCGCGGGGTGCTAAATGACAAACCTGGAACCTCCCCTTATATTCCTCTTAAACCAATATTAAGATTGTCTTCTTTAAGATTAAATTAAGCACTTAAGCTCATGAATTCGCCAAAAAGGATACAATGATTTCAAGTGTAGTACTAAGTAGTCGAATATGACTAAAGTGCACGGCTGGCATTATGATGTGCTTTTGGGCATCATCAACGAATCTAAACATGTAGATTTCTACAATGCTGAATAAAAAGCCATATTTTGAAAGATTCTCCTGGATCGCATATTGACTTTTTGATCAGATAATCCACATGGGTCGAAAAGCCGAGAATATGGACGGCTAGGAAAGAGTACCATTGCTCGTAAACGGGAATCTGCTAAGCCTCGGTGCTTCAAGAACGCGCTTCCCTGCCGACGCAGTACATCAGCAACAAAATAGTTAAGTATCCAGCTCAGTGGTAACTAGTTGGATAAGAAAATTTGACAAAATTTAAAATTTCAAATTAAGGCTATTGTTGGTAAAAGAGTGGAACTGATAGTATAAACATGTTTTTTACACATGAGAGTACAAGACGCCAAGGCTACAACACTAGCCTTTTATCATCAAACACCACGTGCGTCACCCAGCCGATGGATCAATGTGTTATTCTCAACCTGAAACTCTCGATGAAAATGTGTTCGAAATCCAACTCTGATGAGAACGCTATGAGAACAGAGTAGAATACAGAGTGTCTCTATTAGATGTCCTCCATTTCCTGTTCACAAAATGTGACGCAAGGACAATCGCGAATTGTCATTGACAAAGTTTCCCTTACTTACGCTAGCGCATTTGGAGAAGTACAACATGGATATCACTATGTGGTCGGCGACGTAACGGGTTGTACAGAGACCACGGACATATCAATCCTCAAGTTCGTTCAAGAAGCTGCATTAATCCCATCTGCAAAAGAACCACCATTGACAGATGAACCACCAACGCTAAACGATATCAACAATGGTGTGTGAACTCGAAGAAACCCGTCTCGATGCTTGCTCCCACCCCGTGACAAATGAATCCTGGGATAAAATTAACTGGCTCGTTAACTGGCTTGACAGCACTCCCGGAACTGCTTCACAACAAAAGACGATGGCAGAATATATCAGTGTGGAGACCCGAAACTAAACAGGAGGAAGATTTTATTGATTCATTAGAGTCCATAGCAATATAAGAGAGTAATGAGTGTATACAGTTGTCAATTTTATTACATACTTAATTTCAAAATATAAAGAAATGATAGGAGCTGCATGGAAGTTCCGTATAATGCTGTACGGAACCGGCGCCTTGTTAACACTGATTTTTGAGCATTTCTATATCTGAAAGCGCACATTTTAACTAAAAATGATTTTGAATTATTGCAAAAGAATATAATTAGAAAAAAATAATAATGAGTTAAAAATGTGCCTGAGCTGGGGATCGAACCTGGGTCCGCAGCGTTCATTGAGCTTGGCGAGCGTCTATAGGCCAAAGTCGTCTCAAAATTAGAAATCAAAATGTTCACCGTCAATTGTTAGATTGATTAAGAAAGATTAATCTATACATCTATCGGAAATAAAACTATATTGATCACATATACAGCATAAGGGGATAAAGGGTAACACCACTCGAGCCCAACGCCTTAACCCCTGAGCTTTGACGCGCTTATGCAATTGTCTTGTTAATTAAATATATATAATGCTTATAATATGTATGTAATAAATGAAAAACATCATTCGAGTTCCATAAACCTAGGATTTCATTGCACTCGGCTACCATCCTGCAGTACAATCCTAGGTGTATGGAACTCTTATGAAGTATTATATTTAGTTACAGTCGAATTTTCTCAGATAAAGTGTAAAAATGTGGTTAGATGGATAAAAAATATGATATACATGGAACATGTTCATTGAATTGATTCTGTTTAAAATGTGTATACCAGTTATCTTATATATATTATGTTTAGACTTATCTACAATACTATATTTCAGCTCAAGAATTTGACCATTTATGTGTTGTTTAAGTCAGTCAATTATATAAATATATACAAACTACAATCATTATCTCAAAACCTCAAATCTTATTATTAACAGATCATAGCATATCTCAATTATCAATATATGCGATCGTCAATAAATGAACGTATACATATATCGCGCTGCATATTGTGTTTCATTATTGAATCATATAAAAATGATATCTCGCATTGACGGCTAACTCGAATTAAATCTCAACTCTCGAGCACTTCAAGTAAACGAGATTCTACTGAATATCAAAGAATAACAAGAAAACATTTCTATTTTTTAAAGCTTAGAATTCTACCTTTAAAATGTAACAACATAAATACCGTTTTTTTAACTTGCGAATGTTGCTTAAACATGGGAAATATTGCAAAGTAAAAAAATCTTAAATCGTTTACTTAAATAGACTAAAGTACAAGGATGCATTAGTAAACCCGTTGGACTCGTAATTACAAGATCGTGGGTTCGAATCCTATCTTTCATGTACAAATTATTTCTTTTAAAAATGGTGTTTTAATGCAAAAGTGAAGACACATTGGTGTGTATTTAAGCATGTTTAAAATAAGTATACACGTTTGCTTTTACCGGTACTTGAAAATGAAGTCATGCACTAAAGCTGGGTCATTGTCAACCTTGACAATCTTGTTTTATATGCATATAGGTATTGATACACATTAAAATAATATTGCGGCACCATTGTTGCAAATAGTGCATCACCTTCATACAATGCGGGTAAGAGTGCATGGCTTGTGTAAAGCTTAATTTACATGTTTTTATGACGTCACAATTTGTAATTATAACGTCACATCCTATATCAATGACTTCACAGTATACATCCGCCACAAAATGCATTACATTATTTTACTAAAAACATTCATAACATGAGGTTTACCATGGTAATCAATGCAAACAACCGGCCAGAAGATGATTTCGACAGAGCTGCTATACAAAAATACTTTACAGATATTTCGTGTATTGTGGTTATTATGGTTACCAATATATTTTGTGCTATTACAAATAAACGCTGTGACATCATCGTTTTTTTGCTGTGATGTCATTAAGTTACGCTGTGACGTGATTATTATATGCTGTGACGTCATAAAAACGTAGAAATGAGTAAGCAATAATACCGATAATTCTTTCTTCCATTTGCAAAATACCACCGCTAATGATTTTATTATTCTATTGACAAGATATATGTCCCACCCAATCAGCAAACCTTCGAAAGTGATGCAGATTCTTTTAATATCTCAATTTTATACAAAACAACTTCAGTTTTATATTCTCTATCTATATTCTCTATATTATCTATACCATATTTGCACATACCTCATCCCTTTTACATCTCCAATAAATACTAAGCTACTGATGAACCAGCAGAACCCATATTTTTCTATATACCTTACCTTAAAATTACTCTTAAAGTCCAATGTTAAACTATGCAAAGATTCATAAGAATAAAGTCAATGATATAATCGTAGAATGTCGGCTCAGTATTCACCGTTTCAAATACCCATATCATCCAGGCTCCACAACCTAAACCTTGTCCTTATAATCCCAGGTAAATTAATGTGAGAAAAGGGTTCGTTAAATGTTAATGATAAGTTGATGCAATACTTACCGCCTCAAATACAGCCACCGGTTGTTGCACATCACTGTCCACCGCCCCGTCAATCAGATCCCCATTCGTATCTCCTTCCTCCTTCCCATCCTCCTGTGCTTCTTCCTCCTTAACCGGTGCTTGTTGAGCTACGGGCACCTTCTTTGTGGCACCCACCGGGTTATCCCCGTTCATATCGAGAGACTTGCTCGTGAACGCGTCCGGTATGTAACCGAACATGCCCATGGTTTTAGTGCGTGGTGTCGGGCGGTCGGAACCCGTCCCGGTGAAGAGACAGGGCTGTAGTTGGGGCTCCCCCTGGGGTTCGGGGTCTTTTGTGTTGGTATCCGAGGCAGCGCCGCTGCTTTGGTTCGAGTTTTGTCGGCTCATTGAACGAGACATTATTTCGGTTTGTTTGAGTCTTGAGATGTATTGCTCTCGTTGATATAATGTATTTTTAATATTTGGATATGACTTTTCTTCGAAAAACCCGAATATTATGTTTTAATTATATTGATGTGAAATTAGTTGCAAAGGATTGCGCCTCGTTTGCCTAAATTCTCGCTGCAATAGATATTCAACGACACCGGATTTCAGATTGAATTTTACATAAACATGCAGGCTTTTACTCGTTTAGCAAAA
This sequence comes from Hydroides elegans, assembly GCA_001703475.1. Lineage (NCBI taxonomy): Eukaryota > Metazoa > Annelida > Polychaeta > Sabellida > Serpulidae > Hydroides > Hydroides elegans. The sequence continues at coordinate 5,966 of LQRL01133996.1, read as the reverse complement.
TGACCCCGACTTGGTAATAATAGCACTTACTGCCGGAACAAATTCATTCAAGTTATCACTTTTTTTTTAAGTATCACAGAGAGTTCAATTTCCTAGCAGCTTACAGTCGCGTTATGAATATATATCCAATAGAAGCTTATTATCTATAAAATGTTTCATGAATTCTATTATTAATCCACAGTCACTATTTAGCAATGTAATTGCTCTCTTGCAGACTGCTTTATATTCGAATTGTTCTTAAGCACAAAGATGTATTTAGGTGCTATATAGAGACTACAGATGCTCAAAAATCAAACACCTAGAAGTTGCTTCCTATAACCACGTAAAAAATGCATGCATGAAAACAAAGAGCACGTGTTTTTTTGTCTATTTTTCATCTGAGTGCTTCAATCCTGAGGGCGGGTTTCACATCCCTTTCCTTTCTGGCTGCAATACTCAGAGCGGGCTAAATATTCGTTGTGTCCCTACTCACACAGACGCAAAATCGATCTTTGTTAAACGAGAAGCCAGTGTCAGGGTTTGTTTTATTAGCAATATTCAAGTATAATCGCCGCTTGTGCCAAATCTAGGCTTGTTTAACGGGAAGCCAGTGACAGATTTTTTTATTTTGCAGTATTCGTCGCCCCTCGTGTCAACTACTCCAGTTTGATTAATAGTTGTCGTTAAGGAATCGATTATGTATCTGTGTCGACTGCCGATACTGCTGCATCAGCATATGGTACTTTTATTCCATATATGATCAGTTACTCATTGCTCAAAACCATATTCAATCGTCCTTGAGAGTCTATCAGTGTCTAGTATTACTTCTCATACCGAAGCAAAACTAAATTCATGATGTTTAATTGCAATAATAATTATTCATATTTATTTTTAAAAATAACAATTTTTAGGTTTCCAAATTAGATTTGTCGATGAAAATTTATTGTCTTTAAACTTTAAAATTTGAAATTTCGTCTCAAATTTTATCCTAAACGCGCTTCCTGTGTTCTCTTTTCCTCTTGTCTACAGATAACCTCTTCTTCGAATTAATTTCCCAATTCTCTTGCTTAATCCAACGACCTTAATGTACGTGAATTCTTGGTCTTTCGCACGGCGTGGTTTCAGCCAGATCTTTTCTGCCTGCAAAATTACGGTGCACCTGTTCAATTGAAAGATGCCGCAATGCCAAAATCCGAACCGAATTCTCCTGCCGCTGCCCACAGCCATTTAGGAAGAGCACCCCATACCAGATTTTAAAAACACATCCTCAAAAAAATATCTTCATAAATGCGAAAACATTAGAATAATCC
>LQRL01133995.1:1866-14215 GCA_001703475.1 Hydroides elegans | reverse complement strand
TGCCAAATTTTTCAAAATTGTGATATCACAGAAAAATATTTGGTACCATTCATGATGCAGATACTTTGGATGTATCGTATTATCATATGAATTTTCAATTATGTGAGAATTTATTTTTCATGAACATTTTTCTTCCGTCCGACATAAAAAATGTTCCGTCCGACATAATCATTCCAACCATGATTGCTCAGTTATTTTAAACCCATGAAATTTAGCTTTACTCTCTATAGAAAGGAAAATTATTCATGTGTTTAAAACTGGTCAAAAATCTTTACTAATTGGATAGATTTCGATGGAATAGACGATTTTGTTGATGTGGGTAGCAAAAGTCGTTTCTATCGATTCCGTCCGACATAATGTTTCATTTGACTTTCATAAAAAATCAAGGCGACGGAGAACTTTAATTTTGGTAAAATCTGATAGAGGTCCCCTAACACCAATCAGCTACCGTATAAATTTTACCCTGGTATATGGCAGCTATTTTTTATAAGTGACCAAAGTATCGAATTCCGTCCGACATAGAAACATGACTTTTGAAAAATGCCCTATACTCATGATATCAATTACTTGTTTGAAAAAAGGAAAAGCGAGTACCCCACAATTGTCGCCTGGTGAAAGCCTCGATTGTACGATATTGCCTTCTCGTTTACTAGTATTTTAGAAGATTTGAAAAAATAAGATATATAACGATATGTGAGGCGCGTTTTATAGTAATTGAATGGAGAAACGATTTGATTTTGTATTTTAGTGAGGTGGAGTGCATCACATTTGCTAACAACTTCGTTTGAGTGCTTCTCTCATAAGCACAGGAAGATACTCTGTAGACTTTAATCTTTTTGAAGTTGAACCAGAATATTGTAAGCTGTTCGTGTTTTAAGAACAAAATTTTGTAAATGACTCGACGTTTCGCAACAAACACCAAACAAACACACATAATCAAGTCAGCATTCATAGTTTTGCGTTGAGGTGAATAATTTTGATATGCTGAGCGTTCCTAGCATCACTATAAATTATTTTGTGAAACGCAGTTCCTAAGACCGTTCACAAATTAAGTCCGGCATATTGCTCCAAAAAATTGTAAATCGAAATGGGAAAACACAGTCTCAAAATCTATTTGAAATTTAGGATAAATACTTTTGTAACGTGTTAGTATAGCCTAGTTTCCATCTATAAATAAAAATCATGTTTACCGCTCCAAACCTAGTGAGTGATCCACTCAAATTCACACTGGTGACTTTGAAGGAGACATAAGACCAGGGGTGGAAATAAGATAATTTTCACACTCGCCAGATTGGCTAGTAAGTCAAATTTCACACTCGCCAGCGAAGATTTACACTCGACTGGAGGTGAAAATATGGAAAATGAAAACTACTAAAATCTGGGTTCCCTTCTTTGGTTTGCCTGTGGACGAAGTTATTTATAAGAAAAAATAAGCGAGCGCCGAAGGCTCAATCCGACAAATTTGATTGAATTATTTACAATTTTAAAATTTAATCGTCAATTTTCGGAAAATTATGTTTTTGACGGTAATTTTTTTTACACTCGCCTGGCTGGCGAGTGACTTCAAATTTACACTCGCCAATCAAGAATTTCACTCGCCATGGCGAGTGTGGCGAGTGCTTATTTCCACCCCTGCATAAGACCTTTTTTAAGACTTATATAAATATTAGCTCACTATTCTCAAATAAAGGTTTCGTTTTGAAAAGCATTTTGAGAATATTTAGTCCAATTTAAAGGATTTTTTTTTAAATTTCAGCACGAGGGCTGAAATTATGTTAGTTTAAAAGTTTCGTACCGTCTGAGATATGCTTATATGTTTGATTGTTTTTATTATTTCATGACAACGTTTTCCTCCCTCAAACACAATGCTTATTTTGTAATTTCGATATTTGTATTTTTTTGGGACTGCACTCAATACCAAACTATAACTGTTTTGATGCCCTATATATCGTGCTCAAATCCTAATATAGACATGATTTTTGAAAATCCAAAAAAAAAATCTAGCCTTGACATTCGAATAAATAAGTCCTTGGCCCAGAATAACTAAAAAGTTTATATTTCTATTGAGAAATAAGGCAGTAAGTACAAATTAAAAATTATTAAAAGAAAACACATTCTTTTTTGATACAATATAAACATTATTAGTCTACACGTGCGTGAATCGACAATCGATTATCTACTAAACGTGGCCTAGATAGCGACACCAATATACGAGATAAGAGGCGCTCCTCATTGTGATTATGATAATGATATTGTTAGATTCCTTGCAAAAAGTTGTCTTTAAACCATATTTATTTGACACACAGATGTGTCTGAAGAGTCGACTTTATTATTTCAAAAATTAAAAAGGGTTTAAAGGTAGCTTATTTGTTGATTTTGTTACCCTTTAAACATCAACAGACGTGGATCCAGAAAATATTGGACCGGGCGCAAAATGTATAAAATATAAGACCAAACAGGGGCGCCAATATCTTGTTTATATCATATGTAACAGGGAATGAAAAAACCCCGTCTAAATCAGCACGTGGTTTCAATGAAAAAGATCAATGAGATTTCAGTCTTTGAATAACTACAGTGACTTTCTAAATAGAATTGACACCATTTTTGGTATTGATACCGTGCGATTCTATATCAAGAAAGTCATTTTGAAGACATAATCACGGAAGCAAACCGTAACAATGGCTGTTGTGGTTTTCACCTGAATGTACTGCGGTTATATGCTGTTGCAGCGGAGTTTAGTTGTGCATTTGCTTTTGCATGTAAATGTCAATATGTGAATGTAACTAGGGAATCAAATTGAAATGAACGAAAACTACCACTTTATTACCAACCCGATTTTTAAAGCGAACGTAGATGTTTAAAAATAATGTTGCAATAAGGCTGCTCCTTAGCAATCACACGCCTCCTCGTTTTGAATGCGCGAGCCTCGTTTTGGTTTGCGCTTGTGCGATTATCGGATTAACGCAAATCCATATTAAAAGACATGTGCCGAATGGAATTCCATACACCCTATTAAGCGCTTTAATATACTTTTGAATTATTTTATAGGCACAAATCAACGTTTACAACTTGACAGTATGCTTTTATACATTGTATAGTTACACGTACGTGTCATACAAGTTTTGGTATCTTAAGGTCCGTCCAAAGAACCAGGTTTTCCAGAGCGATATTCCCTCGTTTTGAAGCAAGTGCAATGAAAGAACGCGTTTTAAAGAGAAATTATTCCAACTTGCACCTAAAATTAGTAAAAACTACAGTTGAAGTCTTAATACTTCGTTGTGACTCTTTGGCGTCTTGGTTTTAGGTGTGTGAATCCAAAATGGTATGGTATTTTGTTAATTATTAGAATATGATGTATAACATTGCTGAAAATAGAAGAATTGCTCACATTAGATAGCCAAATAAATTAAACATGTTGATGCTGTGCATATGCTTGGCCACACAAGAGCTTTTTCTGAGTAAACTGTTCACCCTTATATGTCAGACCAAAAAATAAATGTGCGCCCCCCGGTTCAGTCTGATAATTTATACTGTTTGCGCCCTCCGGTTCAACATTTTCTGGATCCGCGCCTGTTAAAAAATAGTGCGTATAAGTTCTCTCAATGTGGCCACATATTAAATATGTTTATAGAATCAAGCAATACTTTTGTACGACCGGAATGACTCTGGACTTTGATATTACCGGAACATTGAAAAGCAGGGCAGATGATCCTATTTAATCTGGAAACGCAATCAACATTTTTTTAATGATTTTTTTTCAATGATTTTTTTTTGTTATTAAGGTATTGCACTGAACAATTTACCCATCTTGTCCTTGAAACACGATCCTAAGTATGAAATTACACACTACAAAGTTAATTCCGCATCCCAAAGTATATATTTAAATCCAAGCACTTACATACATAAATATGTGGATCAATACAAAAGTTTACAGTGTCAATCATCTAACATAGTCAAACAAATATGCGAATCTCCTATGAATATATTTTGTATCACTTAATTGAAATATTATTGTAATGTCATAATGCATTTATATATAAGCTCAGAAAGAATCAAATTTAAGAAAACAAGCTATAAAATACAGTAACGCAAGTAAAAAGCTTTTCATCTTATAAAGTTACTCATTTTGTTTATTACATTTATGTTGCAGTATGGGCCTTATTTACGAAGTGAGGCATATTAGAATTTAAACATATTTTTGTTGGTTTCGAAATCACTCAATGTTGCACATTTTTTTACAATTTGTGTTCTCTTAGAATTCTATGGATATGGAAATGCCGTTCTCGTTTTATATACACATGGCCTTACTTGCTTAAACTAAAGATTAGAGGTGATTTTCTCAAGTGCTGTTGTACAAGGGGGATGTTTTATACGTAATAAAGGACGGTGATTATCTTGCACAGAAGTTAGATATGTATTTCTTACTTCAAGGATAGCGAAATATTTAAACCAGGATTTTTCAATACTGAAATATTGGTAATATGCATTGATTGTATTGAAAACTATTTCAAGATTGATTGAAAATAATGAGGCGATTTAGATCAATTAATTCGTAGGATAAATTGATAGTTACTCTTCAAACGGTTGTTTTTAAATATATTCGAAATTCACACACCATGGATATTTTATTATGCAAACTCCGTTAATCTTTTTTCCAGAAGATAACAGTTTTGTTGTTGTTGAAAATTTGACTGAATAAGATACATGGATATAGGTTGCATTATAAGCTAGACATAGACTTACTATAATGTTTGAATTCTTGTATGCATCTCGTTTAACATATGGTATATTTTAATTAATATAATTGAACGATCGCCCTTTAATTCGATATTTCAGTGGTGTAATTCGAAAACTACTTATATCAACGCTTGATTTTTTTTCTTTTTTAAACATATACACGTATTTGACATAAAACTTATAATTTGATAAATGGACGGATAAGCATTAGATTAACAACCATGGATAATGACGTTTTGTTAGATTTTGACTCATGCCAAATGAGCATAGATGAAACCGGTCCCGATCTATCAACAGTCCTTTCCACTCGAAACACAAACGGATACGGAACTCGAAACCGAACCGTTTTGAATATCAACTCCCCTGTTTCGAATGCCACTTTCCCCGCGGCGGCCGTTCCGGATACCATCACAACGACAGTTTCGGATGGAATCACGACCGTTACGGAAACGGTTTCGGACCATGATGCACATTGTCATATACCCTTACCGAAAACGGACAAAACGGCGCGAAACCAACTCATCATCGTTAGTATACTATGCTTCGCTTTCATGTGCGTTGAAATCGTCGGTGGCATCCTATCCAATAGCCTCGCTTTGATTACAGACGCCACACATTTAGCGAGCGATTTATCGAGTTTTTTCGTCGGACTTTTCGCAATATGGCTATCGAAGAAACCCGCTACAATGCGCATGTCCTATGGCTTTCACAGGGCGGATGTATTGGGGGCTATGATTAGTATATTGATTATATGGGCGCTAACGGGAGTGCTGATTTATTTGGCCATAGATCGGCTGTTGCACCCTGAGTATGATATTGATGCGCAGCAGATGCTGATTGTGGCGTGTCTCGGGGTCGGATTCAACATTGTCATGGGTATGGATATTTTTTTCATTTTTCATTTATATATTCATTTTTTTTAATTTTAGGGGAAATATTGGGAAATCTGTAATTGGGAGTAATTGGGGGTAATTTCAATCAGGAATCTCTCTGGTGAAGTTGACATTGACATATATATGGATGTTCGGAAGAATTACCCTGGAGTATACTAGCTCACTAAGTAATCTTTAAACGACGTCCCTTGAAATCGCCAATTGGTATTTTGTGAATATTTTCCGACCGTCATTCTTTATCCTTGCGTCCGGCTTCATTATGAAATCACTTCCATACCCAACTCCCTATGTCCGTGACGAAGAATTTTGTCTGGAAAGCGTTCATATAGAACCAAATTAAAACGTCGTGTGAATGTATCATATGGTCTGGGCGAATACCGAGTTTGATCCGTCAAATGTATATTATTACTATGTGAGTCAAAGTATATTTCAATTTTAGTTTACAAAGCAAATCATTTTAGTATGAAAGTAAAAATAAAAGGCAAATGAATTTCAAATTGATCCTGAAAAAAAATCAAACGATTTTGGTTGAAACATTAACAACAAATACCACAGCTGCATGATACAAAATGACCATCCTAATTTATGCAAATTAAGCGCGATTGAACAAACTTTCAACAAAAAAATACGGTTCGCTTTTTGTGAGCTTTTTCACATTTAAATGTATCGATTTGAACACTATCTAACCAATATTTCATTTAAACAATGGTTTTTAGTAAATTCAGCAAAATTAACGAAAATAAAACTTTAAAATAAAAGCGAAAAGAAATAATGATGTAACAATGGTTTTGAATATTTTTGGTTCATGGCATTACATAAGCAATTATTTAAAAACATTTGCTTTGTCTTTTATTTAAGTTAATTGTTACTAAAGTTGGTCTCAAAATAGTTTGTTAACCTTTACGAGAAGCGCCTCACGGCATATATTTTCTAATCGGTCATGCTCTCCATATTATAAAATGCTACTTCTCCGGGCTATAAAACAGGATTTTTAAGTTTGAAAAATATTACATTATTTAGTCGCGGACACAGATCCGCCTGTTTTATATAATTTGAAATAGAACAGCTCATATGGTGCTGTCTTTAATTATGTTATTTCACGAAAGGCCTAATTAATAAGATACTCAGGCGCGGATTAAGAGGGGGCGCACCAGTCCACCCTAATGTGTTATACAAAAATGTCTCCCCCTCCGGGTTCGGTCTGATGTTTCATACTTTTGGCGCCCCAATGTTCTATATTTTCTGGATCCGCGCCTGATACTTGTTCAATTGAAATCCACCTTGAACAGCTGGGCCACACGTAAAAAAGTACAATCCGCCAATTTACAAATCAATCTCTTATTCGTGGTATTAGGCCGCGTTCACGCAAATGAAAAGGCTCTGAAAAAAGCACGAAACCCGATATTTTCAAAAGCCACATTTGTATAAAAACATAGCAATGTATCCCCTTTGTTTATGCAAAGATTTATGATATATTTTTGCGTGAACGCGCCTTAAAGAACGCGCCTAAAGACACAGTTAACGTCTTTCTTCTATCAATCAACAGGCATTGTACTAAGCGAGATATGCTGCAAATGCCGCGTCGATGGGAAAAAGAACATTAATGAGCAGAATATACTTCAATTTCCAATGCAAACCTTACTCATAGTAACCTTATTTTTTGTATGGCAACGTTGATATAAAAATAAAAGCATATTTTATTTCATCAAACAGGTATTGTGCTTAGCGGGACTTGCTGCAATTGCCGCGTCGAGCACGGTCACAGCCACTTCGGAGGGAGTGGTCATTCACACGGCAATACACACGGAACCTCATCACAAACCACCCCTCATTCAACACATTCGCATGGCCACAGCCACGGTAGTAGCCAAAACATGAACGTTCGCGCGGCCCTAATTCACGTATTGGGAGATCTCATCCAGAGCATTGGCGTTTTAATCGCGGCGATTATCATCATGGTAAACCCCGACTACAAAATCGCTGATCCTATTTGCACCTTCATTTTTTCCATATTAGTATTAATAACCACAATCACCGTAGCACGTGATATATTCTACATTATCATGGAAGCGGCACCCGGGAGCATTAACTATAAACAAATCAAGCTCACCCTGGAAGACATACCGGGTGTTAAATCAGCCCACTCGCTCCATGCATGGGGCTTGACAATGAGTAAAACCGCTATATCGGTGCATTTAGCGATTAACGAGGATGAAACGCATTACAGCTATGTCGTAAAACGGGCTTCGCGCATGCTCAGAGATGACTTTGGTGCGTATCACGTGACTGTTCAAGTGGAGCCGTATCAGGAGGACGCGATGAAGACGTGTGATCAGTGTCAGGGTCCGAAAATGAAATAACATGGTAATATCTATTAAGGCGCGTTCACGCAAAAAAAAAGCTCGTAAATTTTGAATGAACAGAGGGGATTAATAACTTTGTTTTTATACAAATGTGACTTTCGAGAATATCGGGTTTCCAGCTTTTTATGAGCTTTTTCGTTTGCGTGAACGCGGCCAAAACCACTCTTTAACTTTTCATTCACGACGCCATTGATCAATATCAGGGATCGAAAATGAAATATGTATAAGATTGAGGGTTTTATCGATTTATTTGATAAAGTTGAGTAGAGCCGTATCAGGAAGACGCGATGAAGACGTGTGATCAGTGTCAGGAACCAAAAATGAAATAAAATGTGGATATTTGGAGCACTTTGTAACATTCAATCCACTGTCAAAGTGGTAAGGTATCAGTAGATGCTATGAAGACGTGTGATCAGTGTTAGGGACCAAAAATGAAACAAAATATCGTTGTGAACGGTTTTTAAGTTTTATAAATTTATTTGATAAAGTTGAGTAGAGCCGTATCAGGAAGACGCGATGAAGACGAGTGATCAGTGTCAGGGACTAAAATATAATGATAACGTGGATATCTGGAGCACATTCTAACATTCATTTCACGACGCCACGTACATGTATCGACGTTTGCATATCAAATGAAATTCTATTTTGTTTTGCAACACATACAATGTATTGAAGTCACTTTTTGATGGATTTTCATGTGGTATTGAATTAAGTGTGCAATATATACATTTTTTCCTGCGATATAGATAAATTGTATGTTTTCCGATATACATAGCATAATACGTTTCAGATATACATTTCATTTAAACAGGGTTGATCGCAAAAGTGTTGTTTAGAATAAAGTCAATAAGACTACGTCAAAAGAACATTTAATAAAGGTTATCAAATTGCATATGATATTTAAATTTGAATGGTATGTGGTCTTGATTTAAAATATTTGGTATTGTCGACATTTGTTATTAAATAATCAAGTGTATCGATCCTGCATTTAAACTGATTTATTGTGATATCAATATATTTTTGTTAAAATACATAATAGTTTCAGTATTGATAATGATATAAGCGGGCTTTTAAAAAACTTTAGCATATGACGCTTTTGAAAGATATTTTTTCAGACTATTTTTCTATTCACAAAATAATGTTTTAGTGCAGAAAAACGTCAGTTAGAAATAACATCACTCCATTTGTTGACAACGGTTCAAAGTTTTACCCAATAAGATGTTACATTCATCTTGTATTGATCTCAGGTAATCTAAAGACTCATTAGGTGTTCCTATTTTTGTAGATACATTGTAGATGAGCTCGTTTTGCTTATCTTGATAGCTAGAGTATGGAGAGGGACACATTTTATGAAAAATGTAAATTGACATTCTTGCATATGCGACCGGTTTTCAATTACATTTCAATGTAGCTTGAATAGCTACATATCTCTGAATAAAAAGATCGAAGAAAATGAAATCGTAAAAATAGACAAATTATTTATAAAGATGTTCCTCGAATTCTTGTAGCTGTCTCTTATAAATCGCAGAAGATGCCGATGTATGCTTATAAAATGTGTTTATTTCACACAGGTCATTAAATTAATGCATGGCTTATAATATACAAAATGTTGAAACAGTGCATGCTGTTAGGTAAACTATCCATCAATTCTTTTGATAATTATTCTGCTTAAACAAAAATACATAGTTTCCAATGCATCATCATGTAATATTAATTATAACACTCAACCCTCCAATGTATCTTTATATCATAATCAATGTAATAATTTTTATTGCTGATCACTATTATTTTAAACGCAGTGTATTTTCTACGGAAAATGACATGGGACAGGTTAAACATTATAAAATCAAATATTGTATGTGATTAGTTGCTTTATTGTTCAGGAAGGATGATGATAAAACAAATAAAACTTGATTAATGAACAGATCTTATTAATGTTTTTTTTTTAATGCTCAAAGCCAAAACTGCAAGATACAAAAGACTGTGACTAGCTGGTCATTGTGGCAGACATTCTGAAGAGGTTGTATCCAAACTCGTGTTTGGTCCTCTTATCGTACCGAATGAGGGCAAGGAAGGCCAACACGGACGTTTAGAAAGCAATTTTGAAACGATACGCGACTCAGAGAATATGATGCTACCTTATCAATTATAAACATGAACGAAACGAGATTCATGGAGGTACATGATCATGATTGCTAGATGGCTTGCTCCATTTGGAAGCATATGGTTAAATAGGTGATTTTCTTGTTGTAAACAACTTTTTCTTTCTTCTGTATTAGCCTAACATTTCTAAGACCTTGAACCGTTGTTATTCATACACACTCACAAAACCTTAGTTCAACAGAGAAGCATTTCATAGACCACCATTTTCTGCAGCAATCGCATAGACTATTATTATATGATGGGGTTGTAACGCGCGTTTTGATTGGCCGAAAGCAAGTCAATAATACTCAATGTTGACTTGCTGAGGAATTGTTGCATGAAATGTTATCCGAGTAATGTAAACAAAGAACATTTTTCATCATTTCCCATTTCATTTTCGCCGAAACATCGTAGTTTTCATTCCAAATTTGAAAAAAAAATCATTAAAATCAATAAATCTACATTTATGTATCGTATTTTTTAATCGTGATTTGAGCGTGTACTCTGTGGTGTAGTGGTTTTTGTGCTCGCCTGCAGATCGAGAGGTCCCGAGTTCCAGCCCGATCACTGGCACATTTTTATTTTTAATATTTAAATTTTAGGTAAAAGATAGAAGAATTACTAAATGAATCAATTGTTTTAATGCCATTATTTGACAATCAAGTGAGTTATATTGTCGATTTCGAATAATGTTGAAGTATCGAGTCCATTGTTCAACCGGCCGAGCTAATGAGGACAACTGAATGTTGCGAAATAAAGTTATATATTTAAAGGTTTGATGATGAAAGCATATAATAAAGCAGATGTTGACTTGTTTTCAGTAAACATGAAGAAATTATTGACCTCATTTGAAAATGTTGCCCTAAAGGGCAACATTTCCAAATCAGGTCAATAATACTTCATGTTTACTGAAAACAAGTCAACATCTCACGGCAGTTTAGACTGTACATTTTAGTTTTGTTAACCTACCCCTGATATGTGAACATAGGACAATAGTGAATTGCAATTGACTCGAGTCGTGCACAATCAAAGCGAATGATTCATGCGGTAAATTACTAGTAGAATATATCTATTTCTAATTCTGCAAATGCAATCAAATGTTATTCGTGTATTTGAAATATCTTATGCTGGTAATCCGCTTAGCATAATAACCTTTATGTCGAAAGATGATTCTAAATTGATTCCTTTCTTAAAACTTAGTATATATTCACTTTGCATTCAGAGGCGATTTTGAAGTAAATTATGTAAGGTTTTACATAGTTTTTAGAGACAAATGATTTTGACCTACCAGTTAACTTGGTACAGTTGGAAACATATAATGATGTAGTTTAATTTGATATAATTTGAAATAAAATCCTACAGTGGGAACATGATTTAAATACGATCAAATATTTAGTAGACTGCCATTCAACCCAATGTTAAACGCCAACTAATATATGAAAGTTTATGGGGCTTTTTCGTTAACAATACCTTTTGACCTACCAGTAATCTTTATACCATTGGAAAAAGCTGAAGATGAAGTTTAATTTGATATCGTTATGAATAAAATCCTATCGTGGGAACATTGCTCAAAATACGCTCAAAAACTTAGTAGACTGCCGTTCAACCCAAAGTTAAACGCCAACTAATATATGAAAGTTGATGGGGCGTTTTCGTTAACAATGCCTTTTGACCTACCAGTAATCTTGGTACCATTGGAAGAAGCTGAAAATGAAGTTTAATTTGATACTGTTTTGAATAAAATCCTATCGTGGGAACATCACCCAAAATACGATCAAAAACTTAGTAAACTGCCATTTAACCCAATGTTAAACGCTAACTTATATAGGAAAGTTGATAAGGCTTTTTCGGTCACAAAGCCTTTTGACCTACCAGTAATCTTGGTACCATTGGAAAAAGCTGAAGATGAAGTTAAATTTGATATCGTTATGAATACAATCCTATCGTGGGAACATTGCCCAAAATACGCTCAAAAACTAAGTAGACTGCCATTCAACCCAATGTGAAACGCCAACTAATATATGAAAGTTGATGGGGCGTTTTCGTTCACAAAGCCTTTTGACCTACCAGTTAACTTGATACCGTTAGAAACAGGACAAGATGATGTTTTACTTATACAAGTTTGAATAGAATCTTATCGCGGGAACATACCGTAAAACTTAATTTAAAAACTTGTATTTTCCCATTTAACCACATGTTTAAGATTTTTAAGAT
>LQRL01133991.1:41767-52223 GCA_001703475.1 Hydroides elegans | reverse complement strand
GGTTATTTGAAAATCCGTGTTCAAAATTAGGAAAAGCCAGGAAATTTAGACTTTTAGAGAAAATCTGGGAAAAGGAAAGGACATTCAGATTCTTTATGAATACAATTTCCTTTAAAAAATTTGCTCGCGCCTTCGGCGCTCGGATACAGACAAAGGTTATGCTTAAATATAAGTAACATCAAGCGCTGTCTTATGTGAAAATATCTTTTGAACAGATTTTAAATGTACTAAATGGTCAATAATGTTGAAAACATATCTGGATATGTTTTCCTTGCGCGCGTAATTCTGGTCAATCGCGCGTCAAAAACAGAGGCGTGCGCGCCGCGCGCATAATCCGCCGGAGTCAGGATGAACCCTGCATATATCCGAACGATTACGATAAAACTGGGTGGTCGTCGTGGTGGTTAAAGTATACAATGTATCCGAAAACATTTTCTTTTACAGATTCAAGCTTGATGATTTTGAACAAAATCATACTTTCTAACATCATTGTAAAAAAATAATGGCAAACAACGAAGAACCATTGTTTTTATGTGCATAGGCATGAATCGCCGACTTTGAATCGAATTCAGTTTTAGTTAAACAAACACAATCGGCTAGCAAATTTTGAACTAAGGGGATGAAATATCGACATAATCAAAGGATTCAAATACAGAAGAACTGTTAAAAAATTGCTTTCGATTTCAAAATGGATAAAATATCTAACGCGACGATAATCTTTCCACGGATTGCAGAAGAGACCAATAACAGATTATGCATTTCGACGAACAAGATTCCAGATCCACTTTACTTAAACGGTAAAGCACAAATCGCTGCTCATCTGAGTTTGCTGTCTGACTTTTGCATCCTCGTACCACTTTGTCTATTTGGCATTATTGGAAATACCCTGTCATTTATGGCCTTACGACGACACCCTAGCAACACAAGCGCGACAAATTTAATGCTACGCTGCTTAGCGATCGTGGATAATCTGTTTTTGATCTCTACCGTGATAAGCATTCCTATTCACGGTATTTACCGTCATACATCATGGATACAACATCCATCAATTGCAACGGATATGTATCTACATATAATGATTCCCGTGGTACAAACGACTCAACTGATGATAGTTTGGATGGTTCTGTTAGTAACCATAAATCGCTACCGCACCGTTTTTAATCCGCTGGGTATGCGAGTTCGCTATATAAAACGGGCTACAGACGTTGTTCTGTCAACCATGGTTGTTGCAATAATGTATTGCTTGCCACTATTTTTCGAGCACACAACAAATACCACGTATGCGAACAATAACACCGATATAACGATGTGTTGGGATTTCACAGCGTTGGGACAGAACCGCGCTTACATTATCACTTACAAAACCATAATGGAGTTGCTATTTTATTCTGCTGGACCCATGCTGGTTATAATCATCCTCTGGGTGCGACTTGTTAAAGCCTTGCGAGTTATGCGACTACGGCAAGTCGCAAGAAAAAACCAATCGCAACGCCGCAAAGCGACACCGAAATCGCAAAATGACAGTATAACGCGAATCCTTACTTCCATCTTGACTATATTCATAATATGCCAGTTACCGGAAGCACTTATTCGTGTCACGTATGCGCTTATGGCGTACAGTAATCCAAGCCTTTTGGAACTGGTCACACAGGAAAAGATGCGCATATTATATAGAATATCGGAAATACTTCTCGCTGTAGGTGCGTCGGTTAATGTGCTCATTTATTGCTGGAAAGGACCACAGTTTCGCAAGATCATTTTCGGTTTTGCCTGGCCTTGCATGCATAAGGAGCATATGAAACAGACAAGAAGAAGGTCTATGGACCTTATGTCGGTTAGTACTGATTTTGGATTGCGCAAAAATCGAGTCACTTTAATGGTGGATCCAATAAAAATGGAGATCCGATAAAGCGTACACATAAAATCAAATATTATCTGTATCTCTGTTTATATCATAACAATAAAAGTTCATATTTATTGAATAAATTGTGGTTGTTTTTTGTTAAGGTAACGTGTGCTCTCATTGTATATAAGTGTGAATGCAAGCAGTTATACTCGGTCTTTTAAAGATCACATTCTTCATTAAAATGAAATTTTATAAATTTGATGTAAAAAAAAGATAGTCATGTATTTAAATATATTTTATGCACTAAAAAATATATAGCAAAGAAATAAAGGATAGTGAACACTACCCGTTTTTGTATGGCTTGACAATTTCACGATAATGAATGCCAGTATATACAAACATGTCAGTTTTCCATAACGACCTACAATTACTCTTCAACTTAAGCATCACCCGCATTTATACTAACATAAACTACAGACAAACAACTGACATATTACCATAAAAAGCTGTGGGACGTACGTCATAGACGTGGTAGTTAAAGCGTAACCTAAAACAATTTAAAGGTTCGGGCAAGATGATTTCGAACAGTCACATTTTATAATTTTGGTTCAACCGTTTTAATGCAAATTTTGAAAAGGCTGTGTTTTGTGACAGGGGACAAATTATTTATTGTCATATCTATTAACTGTCACGGCATATCATTGTATAAGAAATATCATAAGGTTTTTCCTAAAAAAAATGCTGAAACAACGCAGCAAACGAAAATCATGTTTTGCACTAATCCCCTGAGTAAGAAGATGCTAAATATAAATATGTTGTCCCTAAATTTAGCGTTCTCTTAACCGGATATGCAAAGTCCACCATATGGGATATAGGTGATAGAAATACATAAAATTCTTAAGTATTATTCAAGTGTTGAAGAGTTTGGTATTGACACTTAAATATTGTCAAAAAAGTTTCATATCTAAAAATAATACGGATACAAATTTGATGGATGATAAACAATACAAGAAGGCGACAAAAACATAGAATAACACGTTAACGTTTGGCAATCGGATAATAAAGTATCGTTAAATTAAGGGATTAATCTACCGCGCGACCTTTAGAAAATTCGCCAAAAAAAAAAAAAAAAACAGAAAATGGAAAACACCAACACAAGCGTAAACTTTCCATCAATTGACGAGGAAGCCAACAATCCACTATGCTTCTCATCAAACAAAATACCTGAACCTTTATACGTGAACGACAAACCACAACCATTCGCATACTTTTGTTTGCTTTTCAATTTCTTCATCATCATACCACTGTGTCTCTTCGGCATTATGGGAAACATCGTATCCTTCATAGCTTTAAGGCGTCACCCTAGCAACACAAGTGCTACCAACTGGATGCTTCGTTGCCTAGCAACTGTTGATAACATTTACCTAGCAACCGTTGTCATGGCCTACCCGCTTCGCAGTATCTACTCGCATACCACTTGGATTAAGCAGCCATCCTTTGTCATGGATCGCTTTATTCATATTGCTTTTCCGATGCGGAATATGGCCAAGTTAATGACGGTTTGGATGGTTTTGTTAGTAACCATAAATCGCTACAGTACCGTGTTTAATCCGTTGGGAATGCGAGTTCGCTATATTAAGCGCGCTACAGTCGTTGTTCTAGTTACTATGGTTGCAGCAATACTGTATTGCATACCGTTAATGTTCGAGTATGAAACTATTACAACCTATGGAATTTATAACACGAATATCAAGATGTGCTGGAATTGGACAACGCTCAGACAGAACGGAACCTATATCGTAGTATACAAAACCATAATGCAGCTCGTATTTTGTTCAGCTGGGCCCATTGCGATAATTATCATTTTGTGGGCGCGACTAGTGAAAGCCTTGCGACTTATGCGACTGCGAGAGATGACCAGAAAAAGTAGGTCGCAAACAAAATCGGCGACCCAATCACGGCATGACAGCATAACACGGATCCTTACCGCCATTTTGTCAATTTTCATTGTTTGCCATGTACCCGACGCCTTGATACGTTTAATGTACGCTATCGTATCATACAGCAAACCAAGCCTAATGGATATGGTAGCATCGGGTGAACTACAAGTAGTCTATAAACTGTGCGAACTGCTTCTTGTGCTTAGTGCCTCAGTGAATGTGCTCATTTATTGCTGGAAAGGCCCCCAGTTTCGGAAGATTATTATAGGCTTGGTGTGTCCCTGTTGTAAAAGGGATATGGAAGAAGCAAGAATCAGTTCGACGGAGCTAATGTCTATAAGTACGGATTTTGATTTGCGCAAAAATCGTGTGACTTTTCCGGTTGATCCAATTGAAATGGAGATCAGATAAAACATAATTATGTTCGTTAGGTTAAGAAGTACAGACATAACTTATTTTTGAAAAATCTTATTTTTGGCCCTTCCAATTTATGTATGCTGTAAATATATTGATTGAAAAATGTGTAGCTACAGTGTCTCGGTTAACGTTCTCATTTATTGCTGGAGAGGGCAAACATTTCGGAAGATGATATCTTTTGGTTAAATTATGTAGAGGACACATTGCTGTTCATAAACAAAGAGAAAACTGTGACACAATGTGGCTGTCCATTTAAGGCAGTTTTTATGTATTAGATGTATATTTGATATATTAATCTAATAAACCTATGAAAACGCAAAACGTTTCGTTTAACTTTATCGTTCTAAGTTCGATTTCTCACAACACGAATATCATAATATACATGTATAGCGTCTATAACTTCTTCAATCCAGGTACACCAATGGTAAATAAAGGTAATCTCAATGCAAAAGTATATCTTGGGGTCGGGTTATAAACTGTCGTCGGGTCGGCAGTTTGAAAAACCTACCGGCCCGAGCGAAAACTACCGCCCCGGGCCGATGGGCCACAACTTGGGCTATTCTCTACTCATGTACTTTAATATACACCTTAGATACATGAACATTCTAATGTCATAAACTTACGTCCATTTTGAGTTGTTGCTTCTCACGTATTGCCTTCTTGTGCGCCGTAGCTTCTCAATTTCTACGAAGAACGTGGCGACAAGGTCACGTTGTTCTTCAAGCTCGGTGTTCACTCTTTTTAACCCTTTATTTCAACTCTCATCATTTGAAATATAATCAAATGTTCCCACTTACGTCAATCTTGAGCTGCTCCTTTCTGCCAATGTTAGCGTTTGTACCTAACCCGGATAATTGAAAGCATATGAAACAAAGCAACCTTCATGATTTGAACTATACATGATACAAAAGCATTTTTATTTTTGTTTTAATCAACCTACGTCCATTTTGAGTTGTTCCTTCTCGCGTATGGCCTCCTCGTGGGCTGTCTGAAGTTTTTCGAGTTCCACGAGACGAGTGGCGGCCAGGTCGCGCTGTTCCTCAAGCTCAGTGTTCATCTCGCTGAACTACAAATAAAACTTATAAGTAAAAATTTAGAAGCTTGAAAGGGTAAGGGAGGGAAAATCGGGAGGGATTATGACCTATGGAGAAAACTCCTTACACCGTATACGTTGTTCTCTTAGCTCTAAAGTCATCTCGCTAAAAATCACGAGACGCATAAGTATTTAAATAAATCATATTTATATTCATAATAAATAAGGTATGTCATCACTAAATCGTTAGAGGTCGATTTATAAGGGATTGATACAAATGAGAGCGCCATATTATTCACGCTAAATGGCGAACGAAACACACACAATTGTACATAATTAACCTATCACCATGACTATGGTGTAGAACTCCCATTTTGATGCTACTATCGTCTTTGTATTTGAACTCTCATTTCGCTACTACTATCATTGCTCAAAATGGCTATATGTACAAATGACAGCTAATGAGTGCATTGAGGTGACACTTCCGTGATTTGTTCACAAAATTGGGCATTATTATTAACCCAGAAAACTCGGCTTGCTCCACATGACATTACCTTGCTATTAGATACACTAGGCCCACCATCGCCTCCCTCTTGCTTTTCTTCTTTGCTCTCCTGGTAGCTCTTTAGTTTTGTATAGGTTTTCGCAAGATGGCGATCGAATTTGTCAGTCTCTCTCTCTCCTCCTCCTCCTCCCTTTCTCCCTTTATCAACCTCTCCCTCCCCGTTCTATTCATCTTGCTATTAGACAACCTAGGCCACCATCTCCCTTTCTTCTCCTCTTCTGGTCGCATTACTAAGCATTATTATACCCCCTTCCCCCTCTCATCTGCATTCACCACTTGACATTACCTTGCTATTGGATACACTAGGCCCACCATCGCCTCCTTCTTGCTTTTCTTCTTCGCTCTCTTGGTAGCTCTTTAGTTTTGTGTAGGTCTCCGCCAAGTGGCGATCCAGTTTGTCCACACGCTGGTTGGTCGTGTCTAGCTCGTAGTGCAACTCTTCAAGCTATAGCGAGAAAAATGTTTACTAGTCTTAGGATAAAATGTTTATATATAGCTTGATATATGGCTTGTACCAATGAAAGGAAGTCAGTTTAACAAGAAGTGCTAGTTGTCCAACTCTTACTTATTTTTGTAAACGACATTATTTAGTATTCAGTTAAGGCATTCAATAAATTCATAATACCATTACCGTAGATAATATACGATAAGCTGAGAATAACACATGAACATATCTATGTTTTGAGTCTAGATGACATTAACACGTATAAATTTGCTTGAACATTGTATCTTTTATTATATAATTCTCATTCATAGTTACTATCGGGTACATTGTATCAGGTTCTTAGTATCAGTATTCTTAGTATATGTTAAAGCAAAAAGTATTGTTCACTGATATACATATATGAAATTGAATGCGTCATTCATTCACTAACCTGGTTCTTCAGTTCAGCCACTTGCGTCTCTGCCGCAGCCAGCTTGTCTGAGAGCTCGGAATTCTTAAGGTTGACCTGGTGGTGCTTTTGATGCAGCTCCGTATTCAGTGTCTGCAGTCGCTTTGCTTCGGCCATGACCCGTTCCATATCTTGTTTCACTTCGTCGCTCAGGTTGAAACAAGCATCGGGAGCGTCCTTCTAAAAGATGCGAAAAAAATGGAATATAATTTATACTTTTATTATAAGCTCGGTATTTAGAGTCTGCAGTATCTTTGCTTCGGCCATGATTCGTTCCATGTATTGTTTCACTTCGTCGCTCAAGTTGAAACAAGCATCGGGGACGTCCTTCTAAAAGATGCGAAAAATGGAATATAATTTGTACTTTTATTATAAGCGTCGTATTCAGAGTATACAGTAGCTTTGCTTCAGCCATGATTCGCTCCATATCTTGTTTCACATCGTCGCTTAGATTGAAACAAGCATCGGGAGCGTCCTTCTAAAAGATGCGAAAAATTGAATATAATTATTACTAATATCATAACAGAGAGGAAGAGAGGGAGAGAGAGAGAGGGAGAGAGAGAGAGAGAGTAAGAGAGGGAGAGTGAGAAAGAGAGAGATAGGACGAAAAAGAGAAACGGAGAGAGATTTGTTCGTTTATAACGCCTGACAATCTATAATAGTTTATTATAGGACTACTGTACACGGATATTAGAAAGTAGGAGGGAAGAGTTTCGGACTCTTAGACTCAAGTACTATATATACAAACCTTGTCATCCTTCTCTGTCTTGATCTCTTTTCCTTCGTCGTCTTTTTCGATTTTTACTTTGATGTCTTTCTCGTCCTTGATTTTATCTTAAATAAACAAGGAATCTATCAATTAGATATATTGATGGGCGAAATATGGGATAAAACCGTGATTTATCTGATGACGTGTCAATTGAATTTCAGCTATTTCTCAATCCAACTTTGATCACTAAGAAATCTATAGGAATCTATTTTTTTTTAATTTAGAATCTATACGAAAAATCTATATAATAAATTTGTCAAAAAATATGTATAACCTGTCTTGTCTGAGTCTTTTTCACTCTTCATTGATGTATCTTTAGCATCCAAAATCGAGTCCTCTTCTGATTTCGTCTTAATGGCGGCCCACAATTTCTCGTTGCGTTGCTGGAGGCGATCGAATGCCTATAAAATATTACAAACACATACAAGGTAAAGTTGGATAAAATAATTGAAGTGATACGGTATCACATCGATGATTTGAGAATGCTTCGCATCGATATAGTATCTGCAGTCAGTAATGAATCACAAATGTTTTGAAAGTCAAAATCTGTATTAGGCCTATGCATATTAAAACAACATGTTGAATGATAAATACTTGTCGATTTCCAAATACCGGGACGACGGGTAGCGTTTATCTAAAAAATCGAAATCAGGTTAATTCCAAATTTTATAGAAACATAATTGTTTTAATTAAATTTCTATATGAGCACATGTAAAGTTCGAACACAATGATAAATGCAATAATTTCACAATTATTCTAAATCTACGACAAAAATCAAAGGCAAATCTTCGCATAACTCTGGCACATCCTTTATATTATTGTATAGACTCTCTAGGCTATTAATTTTATTGGGGCAACTCTGCATAGCGATATTGAAGATAACACAGCTCACTGGCAAAAATACTAAGAAATAACTCACCTGTAGCAACTTCCCGATGGCCCTCTTTGAAAACTCGACGCGCTGACGAAGCTGCTCCTCGATTTCCGACTGTGTCCATTGGCTGAGCAGATTGAGGAATGATGTGACACCTGGACTTTCCTCTGGATTAATAGCAAAATAAACACTTGATGAACAGTTATGTAGTGCGAATATATTTCAACACAAAAATGAATCTAGGACCTGGTGCGAGCTAGCTCTTTGCATTTTAGCAACGAACATTTTGGTCTTTGGCATGATCTGTGAACATATTTTCTATAAAAATCCTTTTTTTTTTTAGGCTATCGTCGCGTTTGAAAAACAAAATATGGTCAAGCGCTATTCCAGAAATAATATACTACATTATTGCGTGAAAAATTGATATTTACCCATTTCATCAGCGCCCTCTGCGTCAAATCGCTGTAAAAGGACGCGAACATCCTCATCCAGCTGGTTCCAATATCTGTTGAGTAATGATGAGGATAAGTTTATATTAGTTAACAGCTAGTAGACGAATGACGCCCACGATATTATTTTGTATCTAATTTAGTAGCATTTTTTAGATTACAAAAATGGCAACTAATTTTAGTTTTTTTTTTTTCGTAAAAAGAGTCATTTCTAGATGCGATCTTACTATATTTAACTCTTTCGATACCGCATTTTGACGCAATTTACACCTCCTAAATACCGTGAATTATTGCGTTTCACCCTCGTGAAATATCGTCGAATAAAAATTCTTAGGACAACAAATTACTGGCACAACCAAATGATGAAAACAAATTAAATAAATTAAAGATAATAATTCATGGTTTGTGTCAATTTCTTCAATAAAAAAATATTGGAAAAAAAATATTTGACCCGGGATTCGAACCCGGGGTCAATGGTCAACGGAGGTTTGTCCAGCCACTTAGCTGCATAGGCCACACACCCATCTGTTTGGTGGCCGTACGATTTTCGTCATAATTATGCCAAAAGTGTAATAATTATGCGACTATTTAAATTATGTCAATGACCTTTCAGACAAATAAATTAGTTTAACATATCGTGTAATATTTTCTATATAAGGAAAACAATAACACTATGCTTAACAGGGAGAAAATGATCGTCCATTATGTTACATAAAAGACTGTTTGGTTTAATTTCTGTTGTTTTCATAATAAATCTTCTTTTATTTAGATCGATGCTATTTATTTTGATAAAAAATATTTTTTTAATGGAAACTTTAAGTAAAAAGATGACTTTATACAAAGATGGTATCATTTATCTGTAAAAGATGGGTGGATCAAATCGTTGAAGCCACAAATATATGCAGGGGTGTACCTTTGGTAAAAATTCCAGTCGCGCCCGCGCGACTAGCTCCAAAAAGTTAGTCGCGCGAGTAAAAAGTTAGTCGCGCGGCATTTTCCAACATCCATAAAAGAAATACAATAAATCATATTCGGGTAATATTTGGCCTAAAAAGTAAATCGCTCACATGAAAACCACGCGTTATCTATGAATAAACAATTTAAATGCGAGCGCCGTAGGCGCGAGCCGCAAAAAAAGTACTTCATATTTATATAAATATGTAGTATACGTCAGTACTTTATATATATTTCATGTGAAACCGAATTGATTGGGAATTATTTTATTAACTCATGAACCGAGTAAACATGATTGCATATCTGAAACCGATACTAAAACAAATCTAGAAATGAATTGTCATATGCATCAACCTATCAAAAACAAAATTAAAGAGTGGTCTGAACTCATAGTTTTTTTTTCACTCAGATTTGGAGTAGTTCATACATGTGTATATTGAGTATTTAAGACCGACGTTTTTAGTGATATACGTAAAATATATAAGGTTGTAGTTTCGAGCGCCGAAGGCGCGAGCTTAAAAAAAAATGTGATCATCAATTCATTTTGAAACGCAAAAATATTAGATAATATCAATCAAAAAGAATACTGATTATTTGTCAATTTATAGATCTCGCAAATTCCAGTCGCGCGCCGCGCGACTAACTTTCAAAACTTAGTCGCATGGCCAAAAAGTTAGTCGCATACGCGACCGCGCGACCGCTAAAGTACACCCCTG
>LQRL01133985.1:0-11861 GCA_001703475.1 Hydroides elegans | reverse complement strand
GTTAACGAACTAAACAGATAAATATATATATATATGACTAAATCATTAACACCAAGCGGTGGCACAATCCACGTCTTGCAAAGCAAGCCGTGGCTAAAAAAGGCTTACCTGTTAATCCCGGGATGTTCATTTCCTTGGAAATTTTGCTCCAGACATTATTCAAATATTGCTTGTCAGAATGTTTTTTCTTTTTAGGTTCATAGAGCCCAGGTCGTTTTTGGACTAAATGAATTAATTTCTCTTTTTGAGTATTATTTAACTTCACAGTTTTTGTTGGCGATGTCTTCGGTGCCATCTTGACACGATATAACAAGAAAATGTAAACATGTAAGCATGAAAATATTTTCAATACGATACTACATGTACTTTTATGATAACAGATTGAATTTCTATTGAAAATATTCTATAAAGTCTACATGGGTAGATCTAGTGACTTGATATTGCATATTTGAGGAATGTGTGAAATACACATGTAAAAAGTATACTTGTAAATTGTCATAAACAATGTGATCTAAATATCATTGTTATCATATTTCTTATCAAATATTACTGCTTTGCAAAGTTCAAAAGCAGAGCTGTTGCACACACTTATCACAAATGTAATATAAATTATATATAAAATGTAATTTAAGTTTGGATGAAAATGCTTAAAAAGGACCAAAACTACGGACCAAATGTTAAAAAAAACCCAAACAAAGGAAAAACAGAGAAAATCGCCTCGCGAAAAAATTATAAACGGATTGAGCGAAAATCAGACAGGCGTTTTATTTTACAAAAACCTGTTTTAAAATCATGCAGTTTTAATAAATAAACAATTAAGCAGCTATATATATCAGTTTACACATAAACTATAAGATAAACCCTGCTTTCAAAAAAAAATCCCTGACTATCTAATATTTTTATCGTAAAAAGTATGAAAACGTCAGAATCGCGTTGTCATCTGGTAAAATCGCGGGGTTCCAAGAGAAAAAGTGCTAAAATACTAACTTTCCGAGTAAATTTCCGATTTTTTCAAGTTGTAAGCAAAAGTCTTCCATATCAACAACCTATAGAGCCACTAAAAACAAGTTTTTATAAGAAAAAAGCAATTTTATAAGCATTTTAAGAATAAAAACGCGTTGTAAAAATCGCGAGCGGACCAAAATTATAAACACACCCTTACTTGACCTATACTACTTTTGGCTCATATGGTATTGTTTTCTCTGAGCACGGAAAGGATTGTGAGCGATTTACCAATTTGCGAATTGTCTAAAAAAGTGAATTGTCTAGATGGTGCTTTATTAAAAGCGACCTGTTCTCTGGGCTGTCTAAAGTGACACTCACGCGACGAGACATTCCGAGATATTGCGGCGAAAGAGTGAAATGTCGAGATATAGGGATGCTTGTGTTATCAATGGTAGTTAGGGTTGAGGCTAGGTTTTCGATAGGGAACCCTTTATCAATCGACTTTGTCGTAGGCAACTGTGAAAATTGCATTTATTTGTATAAAATAATAACTTAGATCATATAAACATACAAATGTAGAAAAAGAACGTTTAAAAGGTATCAATTATTGAAACTGGAACGACGATTTTGTAAAAGGTCTATCCGTTCAATAATCCACAAATGATGTGGATGGGGAATTGTTTAAATATAATAAAACCAAAATCATGGCCGAAATTGTTTCGCTCATTCACATATACAGATCCAGATCAATAAGCCCAAAATGTTTCTTAAATGATTCGCATATTAGCATCTTGTTTCCAGTTTCTCTCATATTTCGATAATTTGCTGCATGCTTGAGGCTATGTGACATATTCTGAGAACTTCGGGGGCGCTTGACTCTGAGCTTATTTATGGCTACTCTTAGCCCCATAATGCCGCAACAGTCGTGAGATCAAGTGAGGAAAATTAGATTTGTGCTAACTTATGGCTTCATTATTTGACAAGATTATATGGCATATGCCTAATATATGTACAATTCCAGCCCTTGTGGGGGTACCTGGATATCACAAATTATGACGCTTAAGCAATGGTTTTAGGCAAATAAAGCAATGCTGAGATATGGCGGCGAAAATTAATGAAACTGTTAAATAGTGTATATGGTCCGTTTTTTTTTATTAGTAATTGACAGGTTTTGCCTCAGATTGCTGGTTGTGACGCATCGCTGCTTCTTTTTTTTCATAGAGGTGTTATGTCAAAGAATGCTTGAAAGCTGCCGGAATTTTTGTAACCATTTTTGTGCGCAAATTTTGTTGTCATTTTTGTAACCATTTGAGGGGAGTTCTAAACATTACCAAAGTAAAAAAATGATCAGGCTTTTCTTTGAAGATTTCCCTATATATGCTCTTAAAAATTGAAACTGCATTGTATTATGATAGTATCACTTACGAAGCATTTAATCACATCGTAACCGATGTATACGAGTACCCACATTTAAACCTAAAATACCATTAAAACTAAATAAAAAACGAAACGCTCACAAATAACATCCCATCTGGACTAAAAGCAACACAAGGTTATTGATAAACGAATCCGTTTGGCTTCTGCAATCGCGACGACGTGCACAATGCATGATGTTTTGAATTGTTCAAAAATATTGCTTGGCGTCCGTTTCTACATAAGAAGAGCGGGAAATTCTGTCAACTACTGAGTTTAAGTTTGATTACTCTTTATGGAAGGTTGTATAAATACATGCTAATCTATAAGTCGTCTATAAGGCCGTGTTCACGCAAACGTAAAAAAAAAACTCGGAAAATAGCATACATTTGAATAAAACATAGCAGTTAATCCCCTCTATTCACGCAACAATTTAGGATATTTTTTTGCGTGAACACACCTTTAGAATATAGTTCATTTTCGCGTTATATGTCATAAAAGGCTGAAACAAATTCTCAAAAACAACATCAAATCGGGACTAATAGGAACACAAGACTCACAAGGAGATTGATAAACGAATCCATTTGGCAATTCCGATGAATCGGGGACGTGCACAATGGATGGTGTTTTGATAGCAGCACACTTATTGCAATTTTCCCCAATTTTCAGCAGGACATCTGAAGCCTTTGAATTTGAACTCCGTGGGGACCGAGGACCTGTCGCATTGAACGGGATTGCTTTCCTTTAAAGCTTTAAGGTTTTTTTTATCTTGGAGTTTTGCTATGACCCGATATAGCTCTTGATCGGGTGATTATAGAAAATAAACCAGAGGTTATTTTTTGCAGAAGGATTTGTAGTACGTTTCAGATCATAATAATATCCAAATGATCCATTATATCAATGCGTTTTAGAATTTCTATATGAATTATATGAAAACAGTAATATCAGTTATTCATTAACATAACTGTTTAAAGGTATATGTGAATAGATGTTTGTGTTTCTATTATTGGACATGCAAAATAAACTTTTGGAAAAAAGGCTAATACTCCTGAATCTTGAATCTACATAAAGTATAACTAAAAGGTTATGTTTATGAATTGTTGGAATGACCCTAAGAATTTGCCATGGTTTGCTTTATCTAATGACAATAAATGTATATATAGATTTGGTTCTTGTTCACACAACAGCGTGCTGTACATATAGGTGTCCATATCACGAATGTAGTACTATCGTGAGAGTGAATGATAACCGATGCTTTGATCTCACGGACGAAACAAATAACCATTCCATCCTGTTTTCAATATAAGTGCATTCCAACGCATTTATCTAAATCATATTATAAAGTGAATTGGGTAATTTCACGCCTTAATATCTAGTCATTCATCCAGATAACACCAACGTTGTGCTACGTTCTTTCTATGTCTTCTCGACTTCTTAACGAGGTAAAAAAAACCTTTCCCGTTATGCTTCTAGCTGTGTCGAATATAGGGGATGACTTGTCTTGATTCTGTATAATTCATTTAGAAATATATATCAAGCAGTACATACAATTATAAGAAATACAAAGCTCTTGCATTAAACTGCAGTAGAACCTGCCTGAGGTCGCGGTAACAGCCTGCAAACGCATATTTTTCTGGGCAAAGTTTCCCTCCTATAAACATATAATGGAAAAATCAGAAACGCTTGTTCCATGTTAAAAATCAACCTTTTTGATTTTTCTACAGGGAACACATTGGAAGCTATGAAAAATTGCTTTAAAAATGCAAAGTCAAACACGGCTTAAAATTAGTCTTTGATACGGAGATATTTTTGTGAATTTTGCAATATTGCAGAACTATTTCACAAGCGCGTGTCCGCACCATACTAGAGAACATCCAAGATTTGTTGGTTCCGTGAATAGGAAAAAACCGTAGTTTTGGGCGTTAAGGCTCCTGAACACGTTGATGCTACAGCTGCTCTTCGTGTTTTCCGCGGTCGCTTACCGAAACTAACGAGCGGCATGATTTAATTAACGCCTCGAGATACCCTTGGTTCAATCGTAGACTTCTATTGCCTATTTTGGTGAGATGAAAATGTGGTTTGTTTTGTTTTGTGAGTGTCAATCTTAAAACGATGTTTGACTGGGTTATAAACCTTACATATTTTTTTTATATCCATCGATATTATGATAATAATATTGAAATGCGTATAGCGCCTAGCCGAGAACTCCTTTTGAACGTTTGCACATAGCACCTTGCTTGACCTTAAAAAGACCGTGAAGAAAATTTGTTAAGTCTGTGGAACAGTTTGTAGTGTATTGCTTCTGAAACAGTTTAAATAAAAATGAAAGGTATTGATATATTTAATAAGCCGACTCTCTAATCAAATCACCATCAAATTTTTCCCGTGGAGGTTTATAATCATGATCAGCAGGGCCTTTCAATTACGGATGCAATTAAAAATATTACATTCAACTTCGCCAAGCAATATTGCACAAATTGTAGCATTTAAATGAAAATAGAATTATTAGTTCTTAGAAAGGTAAAAATCTGATACGGATAGAACCCAATTATTTGAGCATCTTGAAGTGAGTTTTTTCAGGCATACTGCAGTGATTAACAAAGGCACTAATTGAGACTTCAACCGACGTTTTTCTCTGCTTGATTTGTCCAATTTGGCGCAAGAATTGGCAAGCATAGAATGTGATAAGGCCGTGCGTGTCACCGCATTACGTGCATTTGGCGCTAACAAGGAACTATTTTTGTTCGATTTAATAGTGTCATCAATTTCACGAGTGACATTGATATTATGGTTCACCTGTAATATGAAGACTTGATAAATTGTAGCCTTGTTCAGCTGTAACTTCGTGGACAATGTTTTGCTTTAAATAAAATCTGAGCGAGTGTGTTGGCTTTGTGAGTTTCATAAAGCTGATTTTACTCCAAGTTAAATCTCGCAATTTCTTTTTCTGTTGATATCTGCGTGTTTTTTGCTCAATTGGAATAGATATAATGTTATTAGTGTTTTTTTTTTCAATTTCGCCATATTCTCAGTAGTATTTGATATTTGTGTGTGGAATTGTCGGTTTCTAGTCGCGGATCCAGGAGCCTATGGAATGAGACCGAACGAGTATGCTAAATTTATTTTTTGTACAACATATAAGAGTAAATTTAAAGGTCCCATTCAAAATCCGCGCCTTGGTTCATCCTTGTTGATACCACGTAGCCCAAGCATCGATTCAGGTTCAATCACCCAATACAAATGTAGGTTCTTTTTGCCCGAAATTAAATTGTTCCTAAGCACTTTTCACTGCAGTGTCTCCTCTAATCAAATAATGCTTAATGAAGTTGGAAAAGAAGCAGACAGGAAACGTGTTCAAAGGGTACGTTTCAATTGCTTTGAGAGATAATTGAAGAATCGATCCACCTGTTACGTGATGCGATCGAGATTTTTGCCTCCGTGCCGTCAATGATCATTCAGATCGATTCAGGCACGGATCTACATAAAGAAAAAAGGCATCCCTTGTTCGTTCGCACAAAGATTTGTTTTCAAAACTTATATGTTACCCTTCGATTATGGTGATAAATATATCAGCCCATGCGGCTATGTCCTAGTTAAGCCTTTGTGAACGAATATGCTAGGGATGAACATAATGTTCATTTGATTTCTTGAAATCTTTATTCTGGTAGGAGATCTTGTTTTTGCTTGCAGCAGCCTTCAAGGGGTATCTTGCTTGCAATACCAGAATAAACATTATGATGCAAAGTAGCATATTTAGGATGTTTTAAATATATCTGATCATGTTCCGCTTATAAACGAATAGATTGACGCTGAGTGCCCCTCATAGATTCTCAGACATCTAGGTTGTTGAATGGAGCACACACCATTCGAAGATATAACAAGAAACGTCGTAGAAAAAATCGTTGTTGCAATCAATTGAAGTGATACCAGCAAAAAATTAAGCACATATTGATAAAGCAGCTTTTAACTGCAATGCAGTCAAGTTAACCTCAATAGCCATCGAGCGTTTCAGTTACATTCACTTTAACAACATTAAACCTAAACTGAATTCGAAGAGTAATTTCATTCAATGAGCTAAGTTCGTATTGACATAGGCCTCCTTAACTCTATACCAACACGTTCTCAACATTATATATACAATATGTGTATAGAGACATTTGAACTGTATATAAACTATGTGTATATAATTGAAAATTATATATACGAATACTGTATATATTGAAGTTATATACATATTTTGTATATATAAAACCACTCAATTCTTATACAACATGTGTATACCGTTCTTAATAAACTATACAGATAAGGGATGTCCGCCTGTCCGTTCATATGTCAGTACGTCATTGAATCTTTATGGTTTCGGGTCGGCGAGTATCCGACAATTGCCTCGGGCATAAGAATATATTAATGTGACCACGATCTCGTTATATTATTAACATCATAGAATCGTCTCAGTTTAGCGTTGTTATCACATCATTATTCTGTCATCCAACACGCTTTCTAAAATTATTTCAAACAATTTAAAACCTATTATTTCGTTGAATCGTTCGAGACATCTTCGTTACATGTAAAAACATGAAACTTTTGCTTTCAGTGTTGATGATAATTGATTAAGGAACTGTGAAGAATTACCCACATAGCACCAAAACCATTTTTTTCGTTTCTATATGGTCCTGCTGGTTCTATTTGTCTGAAAATTGCTTCCGAGTCGATGTTACATGTTCATAAATGAGAGAATAGAAAAATAACACGACTGTTACAACAAAATCAAATAACAGCCTTGTCAGTACTAAACCTCTAGTATGAAAACACATACACCGTAAAATATTTACTCTCTTTCATAAGAATATATTAATGTGACCACGATCTCGTTATATTATTAACATTATAGAATTGTCTCAGTTTAGCGTTGTTATCATATCATTATTCTGTCATCCAACACGCTTTCTAAAATTATTTCAAACAATTTAAAACCTATTATTTCGTTGAATCGTTCGAGACAGCTTCGTTACATGTTAAAACATGAAACTTTTGCTTTCAGTGTTGATGATAATTGATTAAGGAACTGTGAAGAATTACCCACATAGCACCAAAACCATTTTTTCGTTTCTATATGGCCCTGTTGAGTTTTATCTGTCTGAATATTGCTTCCGAGTCGATGTTACATGTTCATAAATGAGAGAATAGAAAAATAACACGACTGTTACAACAAAATCAAATAACAGCCTTGTCAGTACTAAACCTCTAGTATGAAAACACATACACCGTTAAATATTTACTCTCTTTCATAAGAATATATTAATGTGACCATGATCTCGTTATATTATTAACATTGTAGAATCGTCTCAGTTAAGCGTAGTTATGATATCATTATTCTGTCATCCAACACGCTTTCTAAAATTATTTCAAACAATTTAAAACCTATTATTTCGTCGATGTTACATGTTCATTATGATATCATTATTCTGTCATCCAACACGCTTTCTAAAATTATTTCAAACAATTTAAAACCTATTATTTCGTCGAATCGTTCTATATTTATCTGAATTTTTTCTTCCGAGTCGATGTAACATGTTCATATATGATGGAATAGAAAACTAACCCGACTGTTACAACACAATCAAATAACAGCTTTGCCAATACTATACCTAAAGTATGAAAACAAACGCATCGTTAAAATATCTACTCTCTTTCATAAGAATATGATAACATGATATTTTGCTTGAATCGGATTAAAATTCAGAATCTTAAAAACACGTTAGATTGGTGTTAGATATATTTGGTCGTTTAAAGATTCTAGTCCCTACAAGCTTATTTTCAGAAAAAAAACGCTACTTTGGACATTTTGACAAAACTCGGCAATTTACAATGACCAAATCTGGCACATCAACACATCAAGATCTTTCATTTTAGCCTATAACCAAGTCTCTATGACCTTCCATTCAATGGGTAGATGTGCCTTTTGCCATTTCCGGGTTCCGAAGAAAGCTATGACAGACGGACAGACAGACGGACGGCTAGACGGACGGACACCCCAACTCTATGGCAGGGTTCGACATAAGGAAAAATTCATACTCGCCAAACTGGCGAGTAACTTAGATTTCATACTCGCCAAACAGATTTTGTACTCGCCAAATTGGCGAGCAACTTGATTTTGTACTCGCCAAATTTGTGAGTGACTTGATTTTTTACTCAACAAATCTAAATATGCATATTATAACAAAATAATTACATTTAAGGATTTTTTTGGTCTCTATTGCAACTCGTGATTGTTAAAAATGCATGCGATGCTTCAAATTAGATAAATCAGAGCCTTCTGTTCTAAAACCTGAAGGTCCTATTTTACGAATATCTGAACTCTTAAACTTCACCGGATGTGCGAGCAATCAATATTATACTCTTAAATTGTGAGAGCTGAAGGCGCGAGTTTGAAAAATTCAACACAATGAACATCATGGCTTTATCATACAATGTATATGTCGCAATAAGAAGAGTAAATGTGGCAGGGAAGGAAATTAAAATTTGATATAATAATTATTGTCCAATGATTTTTTTTTCGAAATCACCTGGAGGTTTTCAATGAGTCGGACAAATGTGACTGAAACAGTTTTCCCTCTACATTGTTTCAATAGCAATAGCGATATAATTAAAGACTATGCCCAACCAAAGTTATAAACGTTTAATCATTTTTATCATGACTGGAAATACTATGTTTTTTTTATGCAATCCATTCTTGTATATTGATCCAGTTTATCAACGTTTTAAGATCGTAAAGTATTGATGCTGATAAAACGTCGCCATATTTATAATTATAATTTGAGCGCCGGAGGCGCGGGCGAAATTTTCATTGATGTTTATAGAAATAAACGCTATTTGAAATAGGTATGATTGGTATAAATATCTGAGTGAATATTTAAATTTGGCGAGTAACTTTTATTTCGTACTCGCCAAAATGTTTCCGCCAAAATTTCATACTCGACATTTTGGCGATTGACTTTCAGGTCTAACTCGCCAAATGAAATTTTCACTCGCCATGGCGAGTTGGCGAGTGCTTGTGTCGAACCCTGCTATAGGCCCCCAACTTTGGGGTTAGGGCTTACAACTAGCTTTCGTTGCACATCTCAACTACCTGTACAAATGATTGCTAGAATATGACCTGAATCCCTCGATTTGTTTCGGATATCTGGCGCGTACAAAGTCCCTTGCGTGGTCTTACATTGCAAAAATCAGCAAAGTTCAATGTAGCCTTTTTTCCGATTTTTGGTCAAAATCAAAAATAATCCTTTGTTGCGCACCTACACTACCTTTACAAATGGTTGCTAGGGTTTGAACTGAATCCCGTCATTGGTCTTGGATATCTAGCACGTACGTACAGACTCATGACAAAGTACCCATATATGAGCATTTTCAAAGTCTCAACTAATATTCAATATTAGTCTAAAATATATACTAACCCCCGTTGCACACAATTGGCATTGATCATGTATTGGCATTAATTAATTTCATATGCGTATACATAAAACTTATGTAAAACACCATATTATCGCCCATGTAAACATGTTTTTTCATCCAAAAACATGCTGAATTATCCTTCAAGTGATATAAATCCTAAGAATATACTCGCCTTTGCCATTTTAAGATTTGTTTTTATTTGATTAATGTGTATACACTATTTAATTCATCAAAAACAAATTTTGTAAAATTTTCCCTCCTGTCAATAAAAACTGGTTCCTGAGTCACATTGGTTACAGTGTTGCCAGGTCTTTTGCAAGAAAACCGCAAAGAAAATCGTCAAAAACCGCAGGAAAACCGCAACATTCAAAAATTGCTAATTTTATGTGTTATTTGATGTTTTTGGTCAAAAGAGACCAATTTTTAGTAATGTAAAAAATCAAAGTTAAAACCGGTTTTTCTCAGAATGGTCAAAAAATAGGGGTCATTATTTTTCAAAATCAGCTATAATCACAAAAAATGCGAAATAAAGGCACATTTTCGCTAAATAGTCTGGTTTTCAAAGAAAATTTTGGACAAAAATGGTAAAATCATGACCATTTTTGCATAAAAAAGGAAAAATTTCGATGATGAAAAAAACACAATCGAAATTCTCAAAAAACCGCAGGAAAAACCGCAACCCGCAGGACGCCGAAAAAAACCGCAGAGGCCTTCGAAAAACCGCAGGGTTTTGCGGTTTTCCCGCAGGGTTGCAAACACTGATTGGTTGACAAACTGTGGTCGTCACTTTTTTACCACGCATAATCCAACTTAATCTTCGTGTGAATTTATTGTACTTTTTTTCTGAAAAATAAATATTTTATTGTGTTACATTTTATTAAGAATTAAAATCCAAGTAAGTACGAAAATGTATCACGTTTTGGAAACTTTAAACATAAATTGTAAAAAAAAAATCACATTTAAAAACATCAACATTCATTTACGTTTTTAGTTTGTGATTTTTCAATTTGATAGAATTTCTTATTTTCAAAGCGTATTTCGATGTGCTGAATATGAATTTAGTATATAATTTACTTTTACAATAATAGTTGAGGTTTAGCAAGCAGATTTACTTTAATGTTAAACTCGCATATTTATTGTTTTACAAATCAAGGTCAAAGTGCTAGTTCAAGGGCGGTAGTTTATTATAAATACAACGTTATGAGGAATGGCTCGATGGTTCTCATATGGAGTTTATAAAAGTGTATTTCTGTTTCATTCTTCCTTGACTAATATATATACCATAAAGTCGACTAATAGACACAAATTACTCCAATACACCACTTCGTATTACACATCTGTCCCAATTAATGTCACCAATTCGGATTATTCGAAGTGGTCTTGGCGACTTGTACGCCAAGTACTTTTTATTAATTGACGGTTCAAGACAATAAACTGGTTTGAATATATCAATTTACGATAATATTGAGTGATTTCTAGGCGTTTTAACCAATCAAACTGATACCACTATGCCTACACAAGTTATTATAACTCGTCGTTTCATATTTGCATATATGATATAGTAAGATAGGTATTTTCGATCGAAAGTGACTTATAATAATAGCATCATGTTACAAATAGTCTTGATGTGATCGTATGCAACTCCCATTTTTGGCTGTTGGACCAGGACTTTTTCTTGATTTTGTGCAATGGGAGTTGCTTATGAACAAATCGAGGCTATTTGTAGAAAGATGCGACCATTATTAGTAACTTTCGATCTCAAATTTCTGTTACTTTAGTTCATATATGAAGATATAGCGAAAATCCGATAAAAGTCGATCCGGACGAAAATTGAGCATTCTGACCAGGACTTTTTCTTGAATTTGTGCAATAGTAACTGCATACGTACATATCGATGTTATTTGTAAAGAGATCCGACCATTATTAGTCACTTTCGATCACCGATACCTACTTTACAAGTCATGCATTGAAATAGAGCAAAAAGACGATAAAAGTCTATCCGAACAAAAATTGAGCATTCGGACCAGGACATTTTCTTGATTTTGTGCAAT
>LQRL01133971.1:0-11589 GCA_001703475.1 Hydroides elegans | reverse complement strand
GGAAAGGATAACAACAACTGGCAGAAGATAATGGGACCACACGGTATTGGTTCAAGAAACAACAATGGTCAAAGACTGCTAGAGTTCTGTGCAGAACAAAGGTAATATATGTTTAAGATAAATATCGCGCGCGAATGTCACTTTGCCAGCGCGAGTGTCGTTTTGGATGACGGTCGCGCTCGCGCGACCGTCGATTTTGGGTTAAGGTGCACCCCTGTTATTGTGTGGTGATTTTGATACAAAATAAAGTTTATATTCATTATAACATATTGTCAAAGTTTAGGCTTCAAATGAAATTAATTAGCGACAAAGTATACTCTCTGAAATTTGTCTCAATCAGACATTTCGTCTCAAGTTTATATATGCTCCCTTTTATACGAGCAGGAACTTTAACGAACGGCGATATAGCCTTGGTTATAGGTTCTATAGAAAGGTCTTGATGTAGATGTGCCTTTGATTGTTTCACCCGAAACAAAAAATATTGAAACTTGTAATGGCGATTAGAGTCTATATCGCAAAATTTAATGCGATCTATAATAAACAACCCCTTCGATATTGTTGGATGGCGGTTGGAACAAACTAAAATTTGAAATTGGCCACATGACTGATCCATCTTATATGAAATTGAACACATCGGTCACTCATTAATCACAATTTCTGCGAGATAAACTGATGGTAAAATGTAATTTGTTAGACCATTCATATTTACAGTGCACCACGGATAATTTGAAGTGCTCGGGATCGGAAAATCTAGTTAAAATTATCCTAACTTCAAATTTCCGAATATAATTTGGTAAAAATAGTGAAAAATACGAAATAAGGACCAAGCAAACAGTTAAAATTACACCGAAATTCAAATTATCCGTGTTCAAATTAACCGTGGTCTACTGTATATGAAAAATAAGTTTGAAGTAGTTTTTATCTAAAAAATCAAAACCCCACGTAGTGCCTCAGTGCGCGGTATCCATAATTGTGTTGGTTGCTTATGGCATATTAAGGTCCTAGCAAGTAAATTATAAGTTATAAAACCATCTAAGTTAAGTTAATTTACTATATTTTAACGATAATCGGTCATTTTCAGGATGAGCTTTCGAGGTGGTGGAGGTTTCCGCGGTGGACGTGGTGGTGGCGGCGGCGGTAAGTGTTTTTTCACAGATAAGAGACAATGTTCAAATATCAATGTGTTAAATTGTTTTAGAATCATATTATCTTAATCGAACTAAATAGGTTGTCAAAAGAGAGCTACATGAGTGTCAACTAAAGCTGCACTCGTAAGAAGACGCATCTATAGACGCATTGCATACTTGTTTTCTTTGAAAAGGCGGTCGTGGCCGAGGTGGGTTTGATCGTGGAGGTGGCCGAGGAGGTGGCGGCCGAGGCGGTGGTGGATTCCGGGGAGGCCGAGGAGGTGGCCGAGGAGGGTTCAACCGATATGAGGATCAGGGACCACCCGAAGAGGTCATGGGTAAGTTTGATAGCAAACCGAATGAAAATTTAAAAACAAATGGTTCTCTACAAGCCAAATTCGTTTAAGTTAGTTTAATGCTGATCCTCTTATATATGTAAGCAAAGAAATATGGATGGGTAGCTATTCATATTGAGATACATCTCGACTATATAAAATAAATAATGCTTAATGAGTCTTCAAAACATAGATTGAACATTTTAATAAAGGTTAAAATACCTACATAGCATGATTTACACTTCATGCATACTCTTTTCTCCTTTTCGTAGTACTGGGTAATTTCATGCAGCCGTGTGAGGATGACGCCGTGTGCAAGTGTACCAACGAGAAGATTCCCTACTTCAACGCACCCATTTATCTGGAGAACAAACAACAAGTCGGCAAAGTGGACGAGATTTTCGGACCAATCAGGGATTATGTATCCTTTTGCAAAGTAATATTGCCGTTAATGATCATGTGATTGACATGTAGATCTGGTAGAGTATGGTGACAGTAAGGTGGCTAAGTATACATTCTCCAGAAAATTTAAATGTTTTGCAATATAATTTGTAAGTGCAAAGCTGAATTCAAGATCTGGTGTTAATGATTTCTAATATATTTCTTAACCAAATGTAGTACATATCTGTTAAGCTCTCAGAAGGAGTAAAGGCAAAGTCATTCAATAAAGACACAAAGGTAGGTTCA
This sequence comes from Hydroides elegans, assembly GCA_001703475.1. Classification (NCBI taxonomy): domain Eukaryota; kingdom Metazoa; phylum Annelida; class Polychaeta; order Sabellida; family Serpulidae; genus Hydroides; species Hydroides elegans. The sequence goes on along the minus strand of LQRL01133971.1, from coordinate 9,440 downwards.
ATATGCGAAACGCATTTGTACTGATATCTGTTGTTGAATAGAGAAACAAATCATAAACGGCATGTCGGGTTTTTTTTGGCACCAATGATAGAAAATCCAATCTTATGACTTACTCAAAGTTATAATGCATATTTTCAGTGTTTCTAAAATCGTTTACCGGTACATAATTTAAAGATAAAATTGATCTAGCAGCTTACTAATTCATTAATCAACCCGTAAAAATATAAAGATAACAATAGAAAAACCTCTTTTAAAATTAAAATAATACCACCAACACATAGAACCTCAAACGATACATAAAGTTGAGGTCATTTTCTTGTTCATCCAGTTCTACATCGATCCAATGAAACTGCTTCCACTGACGCGATTCCTTCCGGGCGGACAAACGAGAGGTGGTGGTCGCGGTGGTGGCCGTGGCGGACGAGGAGGTAAGACCACGAGCGGGTTAAGTATGTGTAGGGAAGAATCTGCGGCATCCATGGTCACTTAGAAACAAACATTCCCGTATTTGAATATTTTATCAAAAGTATTATTCCGCTAGGAGTAAATGATGGGAAAGTGTTGTGATAAGTTGTGCATCCCTGCAGCTAATTTGGCTGAGAAGTTTGCGTATTCGTTCCATAAGCTAGGGTTCAACTCCCATGGCTCCTACCGCAGTTATGATCGTTTATGATATTCTTAATCCAAAACAAACATAAGGCATGATGTTTCAATGGATTAGGCTTTATAAATTAAAATACCATGATTGTCGTATTTGATCTTTGAACGTGTCTGTCCATATATCTTATGAAAAATGTATTTTCCCCCAATTAGGCGGCCGTGGTGGTCGTGGCGGCGGCGGTGGTATCCGTGGCGCAAAGTGGCTTGCTGCCCTTGGACAGTCTTGCTAATTTCATAATTTGATTTTTCGTCTGCACATATTTCATATCAAAGTCTATTTTTTCCTCCCGAATAGGCGGACGCGGTGGTCGCGGCGGCGGCGGTGGCTTCCGTGGCCGAGGAGGCGGCGGTGGTTTCCGCGGAGGCCGAGGAGGTGGCGGCCGAGGTGGCGGATTTGGCGGCCGAGGAGGCGGCGGTGGCGGATTCCGGGGTGGCCGAGGTGGCGGCGGTTTCCGGCGGTGAAGAGTAGATCATGTATATTAAAGTTGAAAAAAAAACATTGTTTTTGGTCGCGTGTCGAGTGCGAGTTTAGGATTTTGTTGTTGAGATTGTTTAATATGATGAACTGGTTGAATTAAAATAAATTTAGGTTCTTTTTCAAGGGAAATTATTTTGCGATCCATTCCCAAGGATGAAAAAGCCATTTGAAGGCAAAATGATTTGCGATACAATACTATGCCATGGATAACGATGGTTTCATTGCAAAGACTAAATCATGTTTTCTATTTTTGATTGGGATCGACACGAGTCTTGAGGCTTTGTGTTGATGCAATATTTCAATAAAATGTAAATAGAATTAAGAAGTAAGTGAAGAAAGATTTATATATTGTTAGGAACTAAAGACTGAATGAAATTTGCACTTTGCTAGAGTATTAAATGTCTGACAGTGTAGACTTTTACAATATAGACTACTTTGCAAGGAATGTTGCTTTTAACCACAAATTGCGAAAAATTGTGAATATTTACTTGTGCTATAGGTTTTCATTTTATATATTTTCTCACAAAGTGTGTTCATTTAAAGGACTTATTGTGATTGACGATTTTGTGTTGTTATTGACTTAACTGACTGTTGAGGGTAATATGCTTAATCGAAATCTCTTAATTTAATAATGGATAAAATTTAACTGTCGTTGAAAAATAATCAATGAACATTAATTAGCATAAATGGAAATCTTCCGATACTTTTAATATCGTTTTAATATTATAGACGGACCAAACACTACGCAGTTTAGAAATTATGACGTTTTATCTGCTGTGGTAATTGATTCATGAGTTAATGGATTATTTAAAAATCTGAAAATCATATCATATAGCAATTTTAATAGTTGTTTAATTGATAAAGAATTATTTCGTTTAAGTGAAAGAATAAACTGTTATGGGGTTGGTATTGTAGTTGACTTGCAATATTTTTAGAATTCCTTGTATATTCCATAAAAAAACAAAGCATTTTATATCCGAGTTTTATTTGTTTAAACCCGAATTCCAATTGTTCTTTATCGAACTTAAGATACGATCACATCACCATACCTTTATATTCCATTTGAATATCACTAAAATGTCCAACAGTATTCTATTTTACAACTCAGTTCATTCATTCCTAATCTTGCGTATTTCCTAGCGTTACTTCATGGCAGTCTAACGTTTGATATTCAATTTACTCTATTATATGGAAACGCATTACTTCATTATTTCCATATTTCGGTTTAGACAATGAGTTACTAAGATTATCAAGCACAGTAATTTCAACATATGGAACAATGTTTGCTGTCTATTTCAATATTAGTGTACGCATAATGACAACAACTATGAAATCTCGTAAACATGTAGGATAGAAAATCGTACATTCAATGTTCTTACAGCTATACCTATTCGATTTCATAAAAGCAATATGAAGCATATATCTTTGGGAAAAAAACCCGAGTTGAGACGCTTAAGTAGGAGAACAATCTAATTTCATCCCAAATTATGATGTTGTCATATCATTTAATAATAAATCCTTCATATCTTAATGGCCAATTATTCAATTGATATTAGTTGAGCCTGTGCGTAACGATATGTTTTTCATCGCATCAGAACTAATCACTACAGAACGTTTAATTGTCTGATTACCAAACAAATAAGTAGTTCCTTTACAAAACACGAACATCTACTTGAAGTAAATACAATTCATGAACATCGTAGTTTTACAGAACATGACGCATAGAACAGGGGGAAAATGTGCAAACATGCAGCTCTACAACTAGGCCCTTACTCAACAACGTATACTGTTTAAAAAAAAACAAGAATTTTGGTGTACAAAATGCTGCACCCGACAATCATGTCATGAACTGAATATTTTTTGCAAATGAACGCTTAAGACACAACACAGTTTACAATTACGACATAGTTTAATGTTTTATGCTTTGACATTAACTTTATCAATTGCATGATACAGTAATAATGTTTTAAGGTACAACAAAATATAAGAAAATTGAGACTATCATCTCTGCATGGTGTATTTGCGAATGGTATAGAAATATCAAACTGTTTAGACCAGGAAAGTGGTAAGGAAAAGGGTTATGAGAAAAACACACATTGAGTTTTCTAATACTCAATTGAGTTACATATAATGTAGTAAACAAGCTATCGAAAAACCAATTACATTTCGCACAAACCCTTACCATCACTCTACTAAATCAAATCTTGATTATATGATTCCACGAATTATATGGAAAGGATTAAGAAAATAACATTATTATGACAATTTAATTTTCCTTTCAACCAATTAAAATAAATGCATGTTTTGTTTCTTTTTTCTTCTATCTTTAAATTTATTTGAGAAATTCAACATTTTTTTAATGAACAAGTCGCAATGCACTGCAGATAATTATACATAACAACATGAGTGCTTATAAAACAAAGTGAGTAAACATCTAATGACGTGAAAAGTCAGTTCAAGACACACGTAACAATCATAAAGGACTTAGAAAACACAGAGTTGTTGAAGATGAATTAATAAAGATCAACAGAAAGATATTGATCCATATAAAAAAAACTTCATTCTATGACAAAAACAGCCACGAATTGAAATATGTTTTATATGTCATTTTTCAATCAGAATAAACTACATTTATAACATACTTGGTGTAGGCTATTAGAGAAAGGTAGGCCTACATGTAATTAATTATTTTTTTATTTACATAAACTACCGGTCAATCAAGTTATTATCTGACATTTATGTCTGCCCTATCAGACATGAAGAATGACATACTGCGAATGAAAACGTATAAAGGACGTTCGTACTTAACATCAACAATATGCTAGGATAAATCGAAGCGGTACACTTATGGTCACATCAACGAACATTATTTAAGGGAATGGCTTCATGTTATGAATTCATTATCAGGCGAAAATACATATATTTATCTTAATATGGCCTTAAAACCAAGCGGGTATGCCAACAACGAATAATTATCTTGGTATCATCTGGTTCTCAACATATAACCGATACCTTTTTCGCGACCTGAAGTGTTCATAATAAGCCACAACTAAGTTCCATATAAGTAGGCTATATAATATAAGTTTGGTTTTATAAGGTAACATTCTTTCCGGGAGAGAAACAAAATTGTCGTAGGCTTCTAATAGACGGGCGAGATGCTATCTGCGTTTGAAGTATTTGTAGAGTAAAAATCCTAGACCGGCCAGAGCCGCAAGACCGAGGCCCAGCTTTAGGTAGACCGCTTTTTCGCCCTGGTACATATCTCGTAAATGCCTGTGGACAGAATGAAACAAAATCTATTAATTTGGAAATCAAGTCCTTTGAGGGATATTATACATGTGCATTCATACCACAAGTATGGGCCATGAAAATAGTTTCAAGACCGCCCACCTGTAAACATAAGAAATATTATCTTTTTTTTTACGGTTCTCTCACGACTATGTAGTTGTTTTTGCTAGTAAATTTCTAACCGATGTTTTTAATCTTTTCTCTTAAGACTTATATTGCTTTTAAATATTTCATTTCAATACAATACTTTCGAAGACGTGGCATAAAGTTTAAACCAAAACTGTATCTTTTAATTAAACTGGAGGTAAGAACATGCGTTTCATTAGCGCTCCAGTTGACATTCTTCAACAAAGCACATAGAATACAATTTCCTAAGATCAGACACTATTTGGCCTATATTTAGCCATTCACCATGTTTCACCATTATTTGCACTCGAACTATTGGTTGTTTTAAAGGTTTAATTATATGAAATGATAGGTATATATGTTGTTTATCATATTAATTGTCAAAATTTATTATCCTATTGTTGAATTTTCAGGAATCGTACCGTTTGTTGACGTCACCCGAAACATATGAACTTTCTTAAGTTCAGACACTTTGCAAACATTAGACTTTAAGCGCCCATATAAAGACATAGAATCAAAACTTACTTCCACATATAGTCTATCAATATGCGAGAATGTTTGATGCGTTACATAGCCATATATGAGGTCAAGAATAAGAACTAAACATTGTGTTCAATTTACGTCTTGCAGATGAATTTCAATATTTATAATAAATAAATGGTTTTTATGTTTAAAGAAAATACAATCTTTTAAACATGTTTGGATAAGATTATTGTAAGTTAAGGGAGGATTCCATAAATATCAAACCAGGATGCTAATATAGGGCCGTTTTTACAATCAAGACCGAGGAGGGGATGGGGGTTGGGGGGGCAATAGTATAGACTAGGTAGGGGATTTTGGGATGCTATTTCAGAGCAAACAGGGATGGGCGAAACGCAAATACGATAAGATATGGAGGGTGAGGGCGCCGATATTTATTTTGAATTTGTATAACATATTCGAGCAAACGGTTGACTCGATGTGGACAGATATTGAACCGTAGGAGGTGTTTATGGGACCGGGGTATACACCCGTTTTTTCTTGGTATAACAGATATGAGCGAGGGGGGGAGCACCGCCAATACTATATTAATTGTTTCTTGTACCTAACTGTTTAAGATTCCACAATTAAGTCCTAATTTTGTTCGAATAAATCTTTAAAATCGCGATTTCAACTAAAGACACCGTATCACAACGCATTCTTCGTTTATTAACAGTAATTTAGAGTCTATATGATGTTATGGACATTTATTTGATATTTCAAAGCGAGCTTTCAAAACAACACAAGTGACAAAAATCACGTTCAATAATAAAAAAAAAACATATCACTCATAAATTAACTCTTATAGATTCTAGATTCATTAATCTGAACACAATGTTAATCAAGTTTTTATTCTTGACCTCATATATGGCTATATAACGCATCAAACATGTGGAAGTAAGTTTTGATTCTATGTCTTTATATGGGCGCTTAAAGTCTAATGTTGCAAAGTGTCTGAACTTAAGAAAGTTCATATGTTTCGGGTGACGTCAACAAACGGTACGATTCCTAATTATTCAACAATAGGATAATAAATTTTGACAATTAATATGATAAATAACATATATACCTATCATTTCATATAATTAAACCTTAAATACAACCAATAGTTCGAGTGCAAATAATGGTGAAACATGGTGAATGGCTAAATATAGGCCAAATAGTGTCTGATCTTAGGAAATTGTATTCTACATGAATTTGATTCAATGTAGAGACACTCGAAAAACACAAAACGGTCAAACATTCAATTTAAAATCAATAATATCATTGCATTAATAGGTGAAGCACTTCCATATCAAAATCAAAACGTATTTGGTTTAAAAAAAATACATGCTATTGTGCACAACTCTGATGAGTTTCATTGACAACAAACAAAAACAATTTAGAATATTTCTTGTAGGATGCAAACCTCCTTTTTCAAACAAAATACAGGTTTGAATACAGGTTTGTGCATCAAACTGCAACACGAGATAATATACATTTCCTCACCGTGAATTATAGCTTTATGAAAAGAAAGAAAAGTTTTATTAGACGACTAAGCAGTACAAAATAACACTTATGTTGCATCAAAATTAAAATACAAATTGTGACAAGATAAGGTTAAATAAATAACAAAGGAATTAACGAATGTGCGACAAATAAATCGATAAAGATTGCTAGTTTTTAAAGCAAAGAATAACTTCAATAAATGTCTATATATTTTCCAACATATATTTAATGTATTTCTATTTTGATCCAACACTCGTACAAAAATACACGTAGGCCTAGATAAAAACATATTTATATACGGAATGTAACAACATGTATAATTCAAAACTCAATACATATATACAGTGGTTTTGCATTTCTGAGCGAGTGTATGCTGAGCACCATTTAAACTAGTTTTAGTGTTTGAACTTTAAATATCAAGACATTATTAAAAGATTCAAATTATCCTTTCTTGATGAGAAAAGGCGGACAGGGCTTTAAAATTTTACGGGCTTCCGCTAAAGCCTGATAATTCTTCCCAAAATGGAGTAAAATCGAGATGCTCTTCATACATCATAACGGCGAAAATTATAAGCCATGCAGTTACAAAGAATAATGACATAATGATCCAATATTGGCCTTGATGAAATATACCGGCAAAAGGCGCACTGGCACAAAGCTCCAATCGTCAGGGAATACATGTACCTGATAAAAAATAGAAACGAAGAAGAGTTAGACGTATAATTATATGCGGTTGTACTAAATGACTCAAAGACTTTAGCACTCAATCAGATGTTTCTTGGAGACATGATTTTTTAAATGGTTAATATTCACGCAAGTGTTTTCACTGCACATCGGACGATAGTTTTGCAGTAAAATAGCAAACATAATATGGCCAGTTTCACAGCCTAAGTCTAGACTTGGTTTTTATATCATATGAAACGGGAACCTAGTCACATTTAATGCTGTGAAATTGGCCCTAAGGGCCTATAAATAATCCATAAACTATCAAATTCGACGTGCAGATTATTAACGGTGAGAAATTTTTAACATATACATGTAACGCACAATAAGTGATTGCAACACTCACTTAAGAAAATGAGTAAAATTATCACGAAAGCAATGTAGAAACATAGAGCTGAAATGTAGGAATTAATATATTTGAGTAGAACATGTATGAAATCTACCAAACGAGTTTTCATAGGATGATTCTGGATTCGAAAGATGAGTTCCTATGAATATATGTTTAATCATATTAAATTGTGTAGTTTAGGATTCATATCGGTTTTGTTCCTGAACCAGAGGTATGTCAATCAAAAACAACCTTTTGAGATTTGAATCCTCGGGTGACCCTAGAAAACCCATCTTGCTTATCTAATAGCAATGAAACACCAGATTGTAGGTGATTTTAGATATGATAAAAGCGAAATATTAATCGATTGGTTATTTGTTCACTTTTTCTAAAAGGGCAAAGTCTTAGCACGGCAAATGAACAAAGCTAAAATGAAATCTCGAGATTTTGGATAGCCACCTGTTTAGGAAATTGGCATACCACAGGCCAGGGGCATTATACCATGTGCATTGACTATATCCACTTGAGGCCAAAATGTTTACGAATTGGGATAAGCCGCTGAAAGTAAGATGAGTGAGTTTTGTGTTAATGGCTACTTAAATATAATTTTGCTTTGATTGAAATATCACAATATTTAGTCTTATACAATGAGCATAAATCAGTGAATGAAAATGGGTCTTAAATCCATTGCCATAGACTGTTCCTGTATCCTCCTCTGTAAACAAACGGCTATTTAATACCTTAGAGTTCAAGATACAAAGGTCTCCCGAAACAGACATCCCCCTCACACACCTCTACAAGTGATAAAAAAAAACTATAGGCCTATTCATGCATATACTCACCGGAATTGGACAAGAGTGGCAAGTTTAGCGTATATTTCAAATGAAGGACAGGGTCTACCCGTCCATATGACTCCCTCCCCATAATTGATAAGCTAAAAATATTCTTACGGGTCTACTGTGCCATGGTGGCCAACTTGACGTAGATCTCAAATATTGGACAAATTGTCAAATTATTACTTCATATTATTTATTTTTATTGCACCCCATTCGCCTTCCATATTCAACTACATTTGAATAATACTTACGGGTACTGTGCCATGGTGGCCAACTTGACGTAGATGTCCGAGTTGATGGCATCAATGCACGTGAACATCTGCGGCGGCGCCAGTTTATGTGTGTGGCAGAACTGAATGGGTTGTAGCTCGTGATCCTGTGTGACGGCCATTGCCTCTGCTTTACAGCCAACCACAAGAACAGGCACGTTGCGACCCGCTAGGAATTGCTGTGAGGGAGAAAGAGGCAGACATGAGTATTGTATTGAGATTCAGATCGGGCTCGGATTTAGAGTTTTGAGGGGTGGATAGACGCAATTTAGTTTCAGCATCACTAGCTTCAGCATGTTGCACCCCATCGGAAGTTGTTGCCGTAATAAAGAAAAGGGATTGGTTAAGGTGTACAAAAGATAATTTTCCAAACGTTTTTTTTTCATCTGGAAATTATCTAAAACTAGAAATGTGTCCGTTGGAGCACGAATGGCCCGCTACTTATAAAGTTGAAGCGCCATTACGGGTTGGCTTTCTAGAAATTTCGCGATATTCGAGACATTTATCGAGCGCCGAACCGGATGTCGGGTGTGTATACCATCATACTATACAACGATGCACTATCTATATAAGTTTCGACTCAAAAACGTTGACGCGCCGTTACGGTTTGGCTTTCGAGAAATTCCGCGGTATTCGAGACATTCATCGAGCGCCGAACCGGATGTCGGGTGTTTATACCATCATACTATACAACGATGAACCATCTATATAAGTTCCGACTCAAA